>JAXQQM020060542.1:0-46461 GCA_034641835.2 Pinus albicaulis | reverse complement strand
GACCAAACCCTAGACTTAGAAACTAAAATGACTCTTTTTTGACCAAAATAGCATCTATGATTGTGAATGACATGAAATGAACTTTGATGAACTTTGAGAAATTTTGACCGACCCAACAAGTACAAGCATGAGGGAAAATGAGAGAATAACCCCCTTCCGTTTGTCAATGGCATGCCCCTAACGGAATTCAGATGAATGAGCGGAATGAGACACCTAAACAATGAAATGCATAAGAGAAATGATCTCTGACGGAGGGATGTAAAAACCGACTCTAACACTTTCCATCAAACTTCCTCATATCCACTTTTGGAATATGGTGGTTCTTCCCGCCAACATTAGAGTTTATGAAATCACGATTAACATTTATTTTGTTCTCATCATGAGGTTCTTCTACTATCTTTTCACCATTAGGAAACATTTCTTGTATCAACTTTGTCAAACCTCCGATGTCTGCTTTTAGATCATTCTTCATATTTTCCATGTTGTCTTTCATGTCATCCATCTTAGCTTCCATGCCAGCTTCCATGCCATCCATCTTAGCTTCCACGCCTTTCTTCAAACTGCCCATATTCACTTCCACGCCTTTCTTCAAAACTTCCATTTCATTTTTTGTTGCTCTTTGCGAGAGTGAAATTTGTTGCACTTGCTCTTGTAATTTTGATAGATCATGTTGCAATTCTTCATCTTCATGAGTCATAGTAGATCCTTCTGAAGGCTTAATGGGTGTTGAATTATTTTTACGGGGCATATTTTAGAACCCAATACTGATATCTATTCTACAATATGCCCTTGGAATCAATTCAAATTTATTCTTCAAACAAGACTTATGCAATTCGGAAAAAAAAAATACACACCTTTTTCTTGCTTTTGAGGAGCTCGATATTGAAATTGGATTATCTCTGTGATTTCGGTTCTTCAATATCTAAAATTTGGCACTGAGGTATCATTCTAAATTTTCTTTCAAATGCCACAACTCTGACTTGATTTGGATTCTCCAAGGAAAATTTATTTCCAATCTCCCACAATGACCTAATTATGGACTAGCTTCAAGAGAGTGAACTTGGTAACGACTGGGCCACGTGTCAACAAGCTTCGTCCTTCGCCTCTAAATCGGAGAAGCCAAGAAACTTCTAATCCGTGCACTTGCAAATATCACTTTACGCACTCCAATCGATGCTCGAGAGAGATTTATGAATCTTTTCCCATGATCACCTCTTTGAGATGAAATTTAGAGCCCGAAAAAGCACTACCTTCCGCTGCATCATATTCGAAAATATTGTGAACCAAGCTATGAAATTTTTTGATGATTTAGGTCAGATTGGGCCGTGACCCTTGGGTGTTCAGCTTCTCAGCATTCATAGAAAAATTGTGATAGTGAAAATGCCACAATGACCTATTTGGAGCAGTGAAACCCTAGAATCCAAAGCTTTGATACCAAATCTTGTGAAACCAGCTCCAAAAATAGAAGAAAAGAGATATCAATGCCTTAGAAATAAGCCACTTCGAGGGGGAAACCTCCAATACATTACATAAATGAACAATTCTTGGATGATACAATTTACAAAACCTCCTTTCTATATATAGGAGTCCATGGGTCCATAATGTAATCCTAGTGGGCCACAATGTAATCCTAGCCGACCTAACAATAATAATTTAAGGGCACAATAATAAAAAAATGGGGGTTACAAGGGTACAATAATAACAATAAGGGGTTACACTAACAACAATAAGGGACTATACTAGTAATATAGGGACCTAACAGAGAGATGGGGATGAAATAATTATATAAATACTGCAATCACATCAAATTAGCTCAATGCATGAAGGGTTGGGCCCTTCTCCTGATTCCCAAGCTAGAAACTTGAGATCTAGCTCCTCCTTCCTCCTCTCAAGATGCAGTTGCTAAATACATAAACCATGGAATTGACCTCGCTGTCAAGAGGGCTTCTCAAGCAGTAGCCTGTTGCTAGGTGATAGAATATAGCTAAAAAATGATGGAAATAACCTCACCAAAGTGAGGGGATGGTCCTCACAAGATTCCAAGCTGAAATACTTGGAAACTCCTTCCTCCATTAGATTTACACTACTGGACTGTGCCATTCTTGGAGGAATTGTTGCTGGATGGAAGTGTAGAATGATGGCATGATGTCAGATGTCACACTAATTCTCCTGGAAGACTAAAATACAAGCATGAAGTGAAAGGATGATCCCTCCACCAGTTTCTTAGCTAAAATGCTAAGAACTACCTTCCTCCTCTCAAACCCTCAAGCAAGAATGCGTAATTCCTAAATTTGTATGTGTTGAAGAGAGGGGATGAATGTGGCACCAATGCCAGATGATGAATAGATGCTCAAAGAAACCTTTATAGAGTAGGAACTTGAATTCCCCCATGGATAAGGGTGGGATTCCAGCTCGGGAACACCCGTTTGTTAAACAACACTTCAAACATAGCTAAACAATTGAAGTGTGCAAAGAAATGTCAAACGACAATATAATATCAAATTCCAGAATGCCTTCTATGGATGCCTTCGACTCCCTTTTACGCTTTGTGAGTGACCCCTAGCCTTGGACCACCTCATTACCACAATGCACATGTGGCCACTAGCCTCCATCAAGACTGTGATGTCTCCCTATGATCTCCATCATTTCTGCATTTAATCTCTACTACCTCCATCAAGTGTGGATTTAATGCACCAGTTCCTTCATCACGACATCATTATTTCCCTATGATCTTATTTTTATTCCTCCACTATCTCCATAATATTCCTCATTATTTTTATATGATATCCACTGTTCCTTCATTAAATAGCTTCTCCACTACTCCAAAATGTTGATCCACTATCTAACTAACCCACATTCACACAACAAAAGTGGATTTTATTCATCAATGGGGTTTATGGGTCCCTTCACCCTTTTATTTACTTAACTAATTAATAAAATTAAGAGCTCTAATATTCCAATTAACTGAAGGAAAATTTGGAATATTACATTTGCCTTGTCAGCTTCAGACTGGACATGAGCCAAATATCCTTGAGTAGCCGCAATTTGCATGGCTACATCATTGGGACATAGAGGTTGGAATCACTTGCCCACCTAAAATGGGTTGTGGCTAGTTGAAATATTGAGAGCCCGGTTATAGCTTTGTTGTACATAGGGTATAATATCATCCCATGTTCGTGAATTCTTTGAATTATACATGCACAAAATATGCATGATGATCTTGTTGACGACCTCTTTTTGGCTATCAGTTTGGGGATGGAAAGTTGTGGGCTTGGTGAGCTTGGTGTCTAGCATCAACCAAAGGTTGGAATAAAACGTATTGACGAACCTACTATCCCGATATGAGATGATATATTGTGGGATCCCAAAGTGTACCCACACACGTTCAAATAAGAGTTTAGCAATGTCTTCTGCTATGATATTTTTTTTGCAAGTCGTCATAATGGCCATCTTCGAGAATCTGTCGATGACCACAAAAACATAGTCATTTCCATGCTAAGAAGAAGGAAGGCCCATCATGTAATCCATGGAGATGGATTCCCAAGGTCAAATAGGGGTAGGCAACAGAGTATAAAGGCCTTGCTTCATGATGGTCAGTTTGGCAATGGCGCAAGCAGTGCAGAGCTTGATGTACTTCCTGAAATCTTGTCGAAGGTTCAACCAATAGATATACTTCTGCAGTACTAGCAGTGTTTTCTCGACCCCGAAATTTTCAGCGACCTGACTATAGTGCACTTCCCAAATCATCTTGGCATGCTCGCTTGAAGGAACAGAAAGGTGTCCCAGGTGACATAGCAGGGCATCTTGGAGATGAAAGTATGGAACTTTCTTACCCTACAATATCATCTTGTATGTGTGGTTGAATTATGGATGAATTTTGTAGATAAGTGCCAAATCGGAAGTATCTTGCCCATAAGAGTTTAACAAAATGGTTATCACCATGTTCGGTGGTTGGTTGAGGTCGTCTGCAACATTATTGGTGCTGCCCTTCTTGTAATTGGTGTTCAAATGAAATTTTTGAATGTATGTGGACTGTTGGCTCCCTGTGATTTGCAAGAGTGGCAAGAACTAACACTACAGGGGCCATATCAGAACCACTTTGGAATCCTAGGACCTAGCCTTCCTAGATTTAGAGAGGGATCTCCATATAAAGGTGTTTTCAATTGATATATCTTTGTGCTCTTTGTTTAATATTTTAGGCTAGTTATGAAGTTCTACAGACTTATTTGTTTTTGGTTGGATTAATTGATAGATTGGAGGATCAATGGTGTAACTGATTGAGGGAATGTTTCAGCTGAACAAATAGATTGTGAGAAAACATCAATCCATTGGGCTATGAAGTCATAAAATGATTTAATTTTTCATCAACTCTGCAAGGGTATTCATGGGGAAAGCTAACTATATCAAATGGATTCTTTAGATTAGGTTGTGATATGAAACAATAATAAGTTGTGAAGGCAGCAAAGCTATAGTCAATTAAGAATCTTCTAGCTCTACTTAGACAAGAAAAGCCTTTTAAGGTAACTATTTGGAGCAAACCAAAGGATAGGGAAAACCATAGACTTCTTTGGACAAAACTTTAGTAAGCAACCTTTCAGACAATAATCCAACAATCAAAAGACTACTTTCAGATAAAGAAAACATATAAGAAAATAGTAAGAGCAGCCTAAGATCAAACAAAAATAATCTAATCTTCTTTTGACGTAACTCTCAAAAGACTCTTCAAAGCAACATTTCAAGGCAGACCAAAGGGCAAGGCATACCATAAACCTCTCTGGTTTTAGACTTTAATACTTGTACTTTAAAGAAAGGTCTTAAAAACAATATCTCAAGTCCTACTCAAAGGAACATGGGTTCACCATAATTTCCTTGGTTTCACTCTATTGAATCATTCCTAAGACAACAAGCTAGATATAACTAGAAGGAAATTAAGGATCTTCCAATCAAACCTTGCAGAATAAAACACAAATATAAAGAATACAGATAGAGATAGGGTGGTAAAACAACAAATCCTAATCTAAAACTTTTGTTTCTTTACTAGAGAAAGATGGACATAATGGAAAACATAAGGAGAAACAATAACAATTTAGGAAAACTTCACCATTGAGATAGCTCAAGGATCTTGTGAACATGCGTTATTATTGATGATAAAACTATTTATAGTACTTCAGGTACAATAGCTATTTGCAACTCAGAGCTTTCTTTAGTTCAGTCTAGCATTCCTCAACTAGCTTAGCAGCAGAAATTAGTCCAGTAACCAACATTTGAAATGAGGCTCATATGAAATATTTATATGCAAAATGAGGAGGTGCTGCCAAACTAAGGTGTTTAGATGTTATTTATTATAGATTTAATGTCTTTTTGACCTTTGAAACCATGCAAGGCCCAAGGAAAAAAATCTGAAAGAGTTACTCTGAAATAATAACTTCTGTCTTAACTTCTGAGTTATTTTAGTTGAAATATTTGACTTTAAAGACTTTGTAATAAATTTTTAATAATTGTTGAGCTGCTTTAAAATATCTCTGACTATGCAATAACTACCTAATGCCTTTATGGAAAGGAATGATGCTGTAGGTGGCAAATTTATGTTTAGAGAAGTAATTGCTTCTTTGCTGAGTTATTCGAAGCTGTCTTTGGGTTATCTGTCTTTGTTTTAATCATAAAAATTCTGTATTAGGCCTCTGATCTCTAATTTTTCTCTTATAACCTATCTTTATCCTTTATTATGCTTTCATAACTGTTTTGTTCATTTATCCTTGGTATTTAAGACTTTTACTTTTGTCTTTAATCACTGTCTTTAAGGGTTAATCCTCTGTGTTTATCTTGTGATGGAGGATTAGTCCTTAATCCTCCTGTTCTTTGTTTCTTCATTGCTTCCCCTAACTATGATTTTCTATGTGTGGGGAGGGTTTCTTCATTGTGTTGGAGGGTCATTGATTGACCGATGATCATGATTCATCATCAATCAAAACCCTGAGAAAAATCTCTCTGATCCTCATAATTTGTTTTTAAGATCCCTGAGTCATCACCAAGGGGTTTTATTCAACAAATAGTAATGGGAGGGCATATAGCCTATTTCTGCCATTAAAAACCTACAAAAACATAAAAAAATGTTAATTTAAAACTTGCGGGAGTGGAAAAATGCATTTTTTGGGGTTTCTGAGGCATCGGGGGCGATTTGTAGAGGAAGAGAGGGTGCAGAGGGAAGGTTCTGTAGGCAGAACCATGGGAAAATAAAACAGAGGGGAAGAAATTTGAATTTTGGCACGGAGCTGAAAGGCGGTTTTGGAAAACCACAACGATTTATCGCGTAGGTGAAAGGAGGTAAGTGGAATTGGCTCGAGGCTACACGATTCCATTTATCATTTGCTGTGTGGCAGGGAAAAACTGATTTTATCACGCGGGTTAGGGGTATTAATGCTCAGCACCGATTTCCACGCGATATGGGATCCGAGCCATTAGATCTCCAAGGATGAGATTAATGGTGCGAAGGGTTTCAGGACTAGGGCACAGGTCTGGGGTGGAGTGGAAGGTGGGGCCCGACTTGGTGACGTATGCAGGTTTGTCGGGTAGTGCGGGGCCGATTTAACATGGGATAAGGGGAGGAGAGGTGATGACCATTGGATTTGGTTCAGGGATTTAAATCAACGGTGGATGTAGCTCGTAAAAATTAAGAGGCGAGGTAAGGAAATGGGGGGCCCGCTTTTAATTTTTCAAAGGTTAAGGTGGATTTATAAGGTTGCGAGGGTGTTTAACAAAGCGAAATGGGCAGAGGGGTAAAAATAGGGAAAGGGCTTAGAAATAGGCGGAGGGAAGAGGTCTTATGAGGAGTGAAGGGGTTAGGGCTTAAGCGAAGAGGGGCTTAAGGCCTATTTCACAAAAAGGGCGGGTATATTTATAAAAACAGAGTTCTTATAAGTTTTTAAAGGGTCCAATAGGCTAAAGGGTTAGACTAAAACAATGTAAAAAGGATTTTTACATTCTTTTAAGGGTTTTTAGAAGAAAATGGTGAATGAGGGAGGATTTTTAGGGGTTTTTAGAGGGGAATAAAGGGGAATGAATGAGGGTGTCAGTGGATTGATGAATGAGGCTAGTGAGCCCATAAAATGGAGTCTTCTTAGAGCAGCAGGGTGAAATTTTGAGAAGGAAAAGATGAAGTATTTTAATGAAACAGTGAAGCTTAGGATGATGAAGGTAGTAATATTTCTAGAACACACATTGTTTCTCAAATATCGTTTCTAGAAATCCAAAATCATCATTTAGTCATATTTTGATATCAGGAAAAATTATAAATGGCTAACATGGACCACTTATGATGTTGATCATTCTGCAACTTCCCTTGTGTCTGTATCAACTGCAGGGGTCGGTGGTATGTGTGGATGACCGTTTCCTTCCCCAAAATGTAATGCTTCCTTTCCTGACAAGCCTGCACAATGGAATACATCTCTTTGTCATAAGTGGGATACTTCCAGATTGTGTCCGAAAGTGTCTCACTATGATATGCTACTCGATGCCCCTGTTGAGTAAGAACTTCCCCAATAGCATAGTCAGAAGCATCTATCTTGATCTCAAATGGTTTTTGGAAGTATTTTAATGTGAGCACTAGTGTAGAACAAAGGTGATGTTTCAACTATGAGAAAGACTTCTATTGTGATTCAAACCAAAATTAATTTTTTTTCTCCTCCCTTGGTGACTTGACTCAAAGGCCAAGCGATATGAGATAATCCCAATATGAACCCGAGGTAGACATTGGCAAGACCCAGAAATTTGTGGAGCTCTGTTAGAGTGGTTGGGGCTGGCCAATCCTCAACAACTTGGATCTTGGCTGGTTCCACATGTACCCCCCACTCATCAACAATGTATCCTAGATATTGAACCTAGGTCATTCCAAAAGTTCACTTCTCCAAATTGGCACACAAGTTGTGTTGTCGAAGTGTTTGGAGGACCCGTTGGATGTGGTGGATGTGATTTTCCCAAGTCTGCCTAAATATGAGGATTTCATCCAAGTGCAACACTACAAATGAGTTGGTGACTTTCTGCAAGATGTCATCCATAAACCTCTTGAAAGTTGCGGGAGAATTCCTAAATGAAAAATCAATGACCAACCATTCAAAAAGGCCCTCCTTGGCTTTGAAGGTAGGCTTCCACAAATCAGAGGGTTCAATTGGTATGCTTGGTGATATACGTGGACTTCAAGTCAATATTATGAAAATATTTCCCTCCCTTGAGTTGGTCTATAAGGTCATAAATCTGTGGCATCAGGTACCTATTCCAGAAAGTGATGTTTTTCAACACCCAATAGTCAATAAAAAGTCTCCAAGTCCCATCCTTCTTCTGTACCAACACGATCGGGCTCCCACACGGCAATGAACTTGTAATATTCCCAAATGGGAAAGCAGCAATATATGAACAAAATAATGGAAATAGCAGTGTAAATCAACTCATAAAATGTAAGAGGTTCATATAGCCATTATTTTAATATCATAGCAGCAAAATGTATACAAGTTCTTGAGGAAATAATCACTCAAGTTAGGCAAAACAAGCCTTAAGAGAACATGTACATGAAATATGAAGAACAATGCTACACAAACAATGCCCAAAGCTATGATAGCGCAATTTTATTAGGTACAACTACTGCTGGAAAGTTTCAATATACATATTTGAAACTATAAGGCTCATATGATGCCGGGAACAAAGATCTAGGCTCCCAAACACATTTTCAAGACAACCTAGGAAGGGTTTCCTGAAATATACAAAAATGCAGAAATACAAATATGGCCCTAGGTTTGAATAATATCTGAAACTAGATAGATAATAGGAGGTGGTTGATCTGATCTAGAAATGTATGAGCAACTCCTCCAATGTATTCTCCAAATGAGAGGTTGATCCCCTCACTGAAAATCTGTCTCCCTCAACTAGGGCTCCAAACCCTCTGTTGCAACTACAAGGTAGAGATGTACCTTAGCTTGATGTTAGATGATGAAATGGAGCTTAGGGGTCCTCTTTGCTAACCTCCCAATGGAAGGAAACCTTCCTCCAATTGAAAAATAGTTTATAAATGACCCAAATCAATTCCACAACTTTTTCCCCTGCAACACAGCACAATATTCTGCAGGCACTGCGCTGTAAAACAAAGATGAAGCTTGGCCTAATGTCAGATAGTGGAAAAATTAGTGCAATAATCTTCCCAAAGGCCTCTCAAGGAAAGAGGTGGGATTCCCGTCTGGGGAAACCCTATGCTAAATAGCACATGCAATCTTAGCTAAACAACTAAAGAAAGCAACAAGTCTAAATAGACCATATGCAAATAATAGTCTAAAACATAACCCCATATGGCTACCATCCTCTTCCTTAAATAAGTGATGAGCTTCCTTACCGTTGGCCCCACTTAATTAGGTCACCACCTCCATGCAATAAATCTCCCTCCAAAATTGTGTTGTCCCACCATAAATGCCACTCCTCCATAACAACGATATTTGATTTGGTCAAAGTGACCCGGTCTTCATGCTCCAGCCCCTTTTCATACCTAAGGGTCTTCAATCCAGCTTTTAGATGACCTTCATTCACACTAGGAGTGTATTTTATTCCTACTAAGGAGATTTATGGGTCTCCATACCCTCTTATTCTTCTATCTAAGGGGAAAATAAAAAATTAATATTCCAATTAGTTGTGTGCTAATTTAGGACTATTACAGTCCTCCCTTCCCAAATGTTTCTTGTCCTCAAAAAACTGCAAGAATCAAACTGAAGATCCTCTCATCTTCCTCCTATATCATCCTCATCTGATAAGCTCCTCCAATAAAAAATATGCTCTCTCATTAATATGTTCCCAAGCTGCTCCTCCCAAGAGTATAAGTATGCCTTGGGTGAAAAATCCAAATGGCTCTCATCATGAACAAGTGGGATATCCATGGAGGCAAATATATGTAGTTTAGAGGCCTTCTTGAGGCATGGGATCAACAAATTATTGGGAGTATTCCTTCCCATGTGAAGCTCCATGCCCTAAGCTATCATCCACACAAAGTGAGTCACCCTCCAAAATGGTAACTCATGAAAAATCTCCTCCACCTTTGGCTCCTGCAATGTAGGTGGGCTGCATAACTAAACATGATATACCAAATGGCCTACCCCACACTGTCTCTCCCTCCACTTATGAAAAGTGTAGATTTTCTATTGATATTGGGCTGCAATAATGTTTCCCTCAAGAGACAAAAGGAAAATTGGATCTCCAAGGACCCCTTCTCTAGTTTCATGAGCCCAAACCATCCAATACAAAGTGAATGGTACATCATCACCATGTGGCATCCAAATCAGAAACATGTTGAAGGTTATGTGCAAGTTTGGATGGTGCCAATGGCTTCTCCAGTGGATATAGTGCAGTCTTACAAACTGTTGTTGTAGAATAGCATGTGGCAAGTTGTCTCCTAACAAGTTGCTAGTTGTGCATGTTTGCTCATCTACTATGAGGTAGTAAATGGAATTATAGATTAGCTAAGCATAACAAGAATAACACCACATTTTACCAAAGTCATGCAGATATGGGCTACCTCCATCATAAATTTTAGTCCTAGAATGACCATGAAATCCAAAAGTTACCTTTCTCCCTTGTGGAACAATGCATTAGACATAGATGGTGAGATAATGCAAATACTTTATGAAATGATCAATAAGTACAGAAATACATTTCTTACCATACATTCTGAGAAGGCTGAAAGTGAGGTCCATAGATGATCCCTCCCATGAGAATCTCCTCATAAATGTTTTCAAATGAAGGGTTGTGTACTCCCCTTGGAACACTCCATCAATAGAAACATACTCCCAAGTGAAAACGTTGTTGGCCTTAGTGATAAGGCTCTTGCCACTCCATGACTCCATCCTTTGACATGCCATATGCCAAAGTTATCCACCATCATGCTACTATGTGTTATAGGTCAATTTGGGTACCATTCCCAATGACCTAGTTAACTGGGCATCATATTCAGGACCAATGATCAAGGGTCTATCATTCCCTATCATTTTAGTTGCTACATTCCCTAAGACAAGAAAAAAGATAAATCAAGCAAGAATTTCATCAAGCAAAGGTTTCCATGGTTTGAAGCTTATTATATAACATATAAGAGCTCACCAACACAGGTTCTAAGGGGCCTAAGTGCGTTGCATATGCAGGTAGCCCCATGAAAGGCTACTCTGCAAAGCACTTCCCGACATTCACAGGTGCATTGGTCACATTGGGAGTGAAATTCTCATTGTTCTGGAATCTCCACTTGGCCAGTGCCTTATAGAAGAGTTCACATGTGTCAAGCTTCCAATCCAAGTGTCCATTTGACATTTACATGACTGGAAACATGTCTTGCCTATTTTTGGAAAGTTATTGATTGCAAAACAACCTACAGTTCATCTATAAATTGAGCATAGATCTAAGTTCTTGAAGAGGAAGAATTTGAGTAGAGAAATGCTGGAGAATTTTCAATTGAGAGCTAGATTTGTGTAGCTACTGCTGGAGAGATTTATATTGTGATGAGGTTTGGGAACGTTGCTGAAAGGTCACTTCAAATCAGTCACTAGGTTGTAACCTCTCTTTCTATCATCAATAAAGAGTACTGCTTATTTTTCCCTATATGCATCTGTATTGGCTTTGATTTTCCATACTGCAAGATCTTAGTTGATGTGTATGGTTTATGCTTTACTGATTTAGCTAACTAGCTTGAAAAGATATCTATATTATTGCATCTTCTGTTGTTTCAGTGTTCTTTCTTACATGAAGCATTCAACTCACAAACCACTTGAATTTGAAGCCGAAATTGAAGCGACAAAAGGAGCTATTTGGAAGTGAGTGAACGAGTAAGCCTCAAATCCTCTCTGTGTATCTATTCTGATTTAGGAGAAATATTCATATAGTATTTCACATGTTTTCCTAGACTAGCACCTATCTAGAGAAGCGTGATTTATCCATAATTCACAATTCTAGCCCAAAAAATTGGCGACTCCACTCGGGAGAATTCCTCTTAGTTCTAGGTGTCTAAGCCTCTGATTTGCTTTGTTTATCCACCCAGTAGTTGTTAAACATAAATATTAAAATTTTTCAGAGCTTAATTTTCAAATACAGTGAGTTAAATAATAGTATTTTTCTTTTTATACCGCACCCAACACACCCTTAGACATGACAGTTCTTTGCAGAGCACTGTCTCCCTTCCTAGCCTGCGTTGCAGAGCACTACCTCCCCTTGGAGACTACGTTGACTCCTGAAAGTACCAAAATTCCCTTGAATTTTCCTTTGCAATTTGCTTTAGTTTTGTTTGCTATTGTGTTATGAAAAGTTTGATGCTCAATTGACCAGTGACTCTATATACTTCTTATCCTTTGATTGAAAATTTGTTCAATGTTGTTTTAAAAAAAAAATTCTTTATCATTGACAAGTTGATTTCAAAGTACTTTTTATGGTCGCATTAAGAATAATTTGCTTTCTAAATAGGAAATTGTCGTAAAATCTTCATTTCCTTGATAGGAGAAATTGTTGTTGAAATCCTCATTTTTCCTTCAAAGGAGAAATTGTTGTTTGTATCCTTCATTTCTTGAAAGTAAAAATCATTTGAATTGTTGATTTAGTGCACCTAGTTCCTTTTCTGCATTCATAACATTAAGGAAACTGAAAAGAAAAACTTGCATTTGCATGTAGGATTGTGTGTGTTTTGCAAAAGGAACATTAGGAAATCTGCATTTAGTTTTTGATTCATTGATTTTTGTTTTTGTTCATTTATTTGTTTGCTCACGAACTATTTTCTCTCTTCCCTTAGTAGCTAGGTTCTTCATCGAAAAAGCTGAAAGTGAAAGTTTGTTTATCATTCTTAGCTTGAATTTTAGGAATTTCATATACATCATCTTGAAGGAAAATTGTTAGCGGGATCAACATAAAAATTAATCTCGAATTTACTTAACAATGCATTGGAACCATAACGATAACATTTAGAAGGTCTAGGCTAGAGATGTGTTACGCGTCGTAAAACATAAACGGCTATCGTTGACTTGTCTGCGAAATACATTCAGTGTGATACCTCATCGATACCTCACTCCGCATATGTAAGTATATCGTAGCTCGCCACTTACTTTCAGGTATATCGGGGCCGGTGTTACGGTACGATAAGTATAAAGGGGTGCTCTCACTATGCGGTTTCGCATCGAGACAAGCGCTAATACGGACTTGGGCCTCACGTACCTTCGGCTATATTTGGGAGGACAAATTTTAGGTGTTATCCACCCATAGTGAACCAATTTGACTGCCTTGAAATTTTGATACACCAAACACAACATTCGAGAGATTCTTGTTTGGTCAATTTAGTGTGTCCTAAATTGCTGCATTTAATTTGTCAATCAGGGAATCGTAAGCTGATGAAGTGCGGCGCACTATATGTGCAAGATAACCTATTTCTTAACTTTTTGTCGTTTTTGGTTTTTCTAAGGTGAAATGGAAATTCTAAGATGAAAACAAGTTTGGTTATGTTTGTTTAAGGAAGTGACATCCCCTATAATGATTTACCAACTTGAAACTTTTAAAAAGCGAATTGAAATTTACAATGACAAGACTTGAGAGAAAATGAAAATGTACTGCTGAAATGAAAAGGTGCTGCTAATCTAATAAATCAAAACAGTAAACTAGTGAACATGAGAACCAAACTACTCTTGCTGCCGACTAAACACAAAAGAAACTATGCTTAAGGAAATTCAAAATTGCGACAAAATAAATCTAAATCAGATTACATCAATTTATCTTCTGACCCTTCATCATTAGTCCAGCTATGATTTTCGGAAGTAATCATAAACAATTTGAGTAACTGATATTTAATTTGCAGAAATTAAACTAATACTAAACCAAACACTCATGATTCAATCCCTCACCATCAGTCCAGCTGTGGCTTTCGGAGGCAACCGAAGATGTCATGCATGATTTAATATATCTAAATTTGCAGAAAAGAAACTAATACTAAACTACACATTTCATAATGCAATCCCTCGCCATCAGTCCAGCTGTGGCTTTCGGAGGCAATTGAAGATGCTATGAGCAGCTTAATATATCTAAATTTGCAGAAAAGGAACTAATACTAAACTACACATTTCATAATGCAATCCCTCGCCATCAGTCCAGCTGTGGCTTTCGGAGGCAACTGAAGATGCTATGAGCATATTAGTATATCTAAATTTAACTACTGAAGCAGATAAGCAAAACTGAAATGAACAAAGCAAGACTGAAATTAAACAAAAGCTATGAAAAGAAAACTAGCAGCAGAACAATGTTAGATCCATGTCATTAGTCAAAAAGCTATAAAAATGCCCGGGCTGTCTATCTAAAACCTGCAATCAAGAAAATTGATCAGTGATTAACAATCATAAAACATGAAAGACAGAAATGAAATGGAAATTATGGAAATGTATAAACAGAAATGAAACAACTTGCAAAATATGAACATATGGATGGATTATGATACAATGATTTTAAAAGAAATGAAATGAGAAATATACACTAATACACAAAACCTTAGCTAAGCAGGGGCCCTCTACACAGCCTTGGTAACGATCCTCAAACACGAATTAAGTTGAAAAACAGAGTCTTCTCATATTAAAAAGCAGTTCATTACAGAATAGTAATGTTACGGCACAAGTGCAGTGTAATCACTACAGAGCAGACTAAAAGATAACAGTGACTATATCTGCTAACATCAACTATCAACTAACTTCCTATGCGTATGCAAACGCACTATATATAACAACAAACTGTAACTGTCTCCTAAAGTTCATGCTGGCAGAGAGCACGTAGACCACTACGTCCACGGATATAGGAGCATGGCCGTGTTGGAAAGTGAATCTACGGAAGGTGGATGCTTGAATTCGACTCTAGAGCTCTGCACACATGTCGATTTATCCTCCGCAGGCTTAGAAACGGCCGTATGGATCTTTATGTGACACGAAACAGAGTCCGGCCGACATGAAACTCCATGGTTGACTTCCATGTGGACGCCTTTGACCGTGGCTTCTTTGGACGAGTTTGCTTGAACCAATAGGACACGAACCATGTCCACGTCATTCATGACCTGCCCATGTGGCTCGTTTCCCTTGTAGACACCTGTAGCATAGAGTTTCACAAAATAGCTGCGGAAAGTTGCAGCAGCTGCGGAAAGTGGCAAGATTCCGCAGCTGAATGAACAAAATCTAGATCAAATAGCAAACACAAAAATATAATTAAAAACCATGTTAAATTCTCTTTTGCACATGATATTGACAATTTTGGAGGTTTAGGTGAGTGAAAAAGGTATGGAAAAGTGTATGGAAAAGATGCAAATTTGGGACTCAACATACCCCCACTGTGAAGGTGTTGCATGTCCTCATGCAACCAAAATTTTGATACTCTTTGTTCGGTTCATGTGCCTTGATACTTCAGCCAGCACATCCAATCCCCTTCTCTTCTTCTTTGGTACTGCCATCATTCTGGGTTTCTTCATTAAGCACCTAAATTTGATATTCACAAGTGCTCTGCTCAATTTCTGGCATTTCCTTTTCAATTTCTTATTTTTCTTTTGCCATATTCCCAAATGTAACATAGTATTATCATGGATGATCTTGTCCAGTTTGCCTTGTTCTTTCAATGTTTCATTTTCATTTTTTGATGTGCCGATTTAAAAGCTCCAGCTCAAAAATTTCCTGTTTTAATGATTGAACTAAATCATCCTGCAATGTATGAGGTTGAATGGAAGAGGTACTTGGACCTGTGGCTGCCTTTTCCAAGGATTCTATATAGTCATATACCTCCTGCTGCTTGGGGTCTACTTCCGGTGTCATTTTCATTGGGCTGTCCCCAAAATGTTGTAAAGGAGAATTATGTTCAAAATCTGGCCGAGGAGGGCTTACATCAATATTTTGCTGAGAATAAGATGGAGTATGCTCATTGTCTGATTTGGAATGAAAGGAACCAGGTTCACTAACTGAATGAGATGGACTATGGTCAGTTGGGGACTGTTCAGATGTCTCCTCACCCAAATCAATGAAATGAGGACCCTTAATTTGCGTTTTTCTCAATTTCCCTTTAAGTCTGCTGCTTCTCCTCACACGCTGTGGTACACTATCCTTTTTTTTTTGTTTTCCTTTCTCTGCCTTCTTGGGCATGGATGACTGTTTTTGAAGATAAACTAATCTTTCAGAGAGTATTTGATGATCTTCTTCTTCAGAAGAAGGAGTTTTATGTACAGCCTCAATAGTTTCTTTCCCTTTTGGTATTATTGGCTTTTTACCCTTGATTTCCTTCTTCTTTCTTTTTACCAATCTCTCTTCTCTATCAGTTCTTTCCATAGTAGTAGTAGGAGTGTTTTGGATTTCCTCAATTGTTCTTTTCCTCCTACTTCTTCTTGTTGTGCTAGCTGCGGGAATTTCCTGAGCAGGAGTAATTTGGGTTTCAACATTCATTCTTTTTCTTCTACTCCTTCTAATTGAACTACCTTCAGGAATTTCCTGAGGTTCTTCAAAGAAATTTCTAACTAGGAATTGTTCCCATGTGTCTTTTCTTTCCCTTAACTCCTTTTCAATCAGAATTTTTATAAGGCCGTGGTGATATAGATGAGGCTCTACATCTCCTAAGTGTTTTTGAACAGTCACAGCCATTTTCTTCAAGCTATTGAATAGAAAATATGGGATATTGAGATTTTGGTTTTCTAGAAAATTCATCAATGGCCTGGTATGGTACATGTACATGGACCCAAAACGGCCTTCACATGTAATGAATTTCTGAACAATTAGCAGTAAAGTGGCCCATTCTTCTTTTATTGCATGCACAGGGATTCCTCTTTTAAAAACAATTATGTCCATACCTTGATTTCGTAGGATTGTTCTCCATGCCTCATCACTGATGCTTTTATTTTTGAACCAACGCTCTCCCTCCTGAAGAAGTTCCGTGGCTGTTGCTATTGATGCTTCATTGATCGAAAACTTGAGGTCTCCAATTTCTACTTCCGAGCCATCAAATGATCTTGCAAATGCTTTCGTAACTTCTTTGTGGTGACCTCTGAATTTCTGAATAAAACGCAGCCATTTTGCTTTCTTCAATATCTCCTTTGCTTGCGGATATCCCTCTATAAACTTCGGTCCTTCCGGCTCTGCCCTTAGCAATTTTCCCATTTCACTTCTCTGTTCTTCACAAATTTGCCTTCGTGAGGGTTTCAAATGGAAATAGAATGATTGAATGCACAGGAACGAGCACAATGGCTGTGGGAATGTAACATAAAATGGGAATGAGCACCATAAACGGAATGGAGTAAGACTGTGGGTAGATATACGGGAGTGAGAATGAGCAAAAGGAACGAAATGGAGTGAAACAGGGAGTGAGAATGAGTAGAGTGGGGTTTTGTAAACACGACAGAGACACGACAAAGAGGTTAACAAAGTATAATACATTTGGCCGCGTTTTGAATTTTGGTGGCTGTGTAATAAATATAAACACGTTTCAATCAACGGTTATGAAGTTATGCGGCTTGTAAGAGTCCTTTGTCAACTCAAATACGTCTCATTATCTCCAGTGGGATATTGGAACATGAGTGAGAATCGGAATTTCAATGATGAAACCGTTTATGAATGAATGCAAGAGGATAACATGGAGATCGTGAAAGGTTACGGAACTGTCAATATAATCATTGCGCGTAATGGGTAGAGCTCATGGTTCAAAACTATATAAAAATGTGTTTTTCAATACTATTTGAAATAAATTTTATTCATACCTTTGGAATCTTTGCCTTTTCCTTTGGTCTTCAACTGATTGATCTCCATTGGTGTCTTGAATGCTCCATTGATCCTCTCACCTGCATTTTATTTCATAATTATGGAAATAACATCTAACTGTACATTCTCTTTGAAAACAGAGTAGTAGCTGCGGAATCTGCTTCTGGCTGCGGAAACTGGAGTCAGCTGCGGAAACAGATGTCAGCTGCGGAAACTGACACAACTATTACTTGGTTGAATATAAATGAACAAATGACAAATGACCAGATGGAAATGGTCATGAAAAAGATTTTTATTGATGGAATGGATGAAATGAAGTGGAATGAAGTGAAATGAAATGAAATGAAATGAAATGAAGTGGAATGAAATGGAGTGGGTGGTGAAATGAAATGAAATGAAAGAGAGATTTTTTTTTGGAAAATAGAGAGTGTCAGGTGTCCCTGATTTTCACCCTATATTTTCTGCATAAGACTGCCAATCAATGATTGGTTTTCAGGCTTATACCATTTTTTTTTTTTTTTTTAAGTTGAAAAACAAAAGCTAGGCTGGTGGAGAAGAAGAATTCTTCTGTACCAGCCTGATTGCAGAACTTTCTTGAAACAACTTGACAAAATCCTCTTTTGAGAGTGGCTTATGATAAACTTTCAATCTATGGCCATTCACAATAAGAGGAGTTTGAAACTCATCAATGGTCTTGATTCTTACAGCTCCATTGCTAAAGATCTTGTCAATCTCATATGGCCCAAGCCAATGAGTCTGAAATTTCCCTTGAAAATCTTTAAACTTGGAGTCAAATAACAATGCCCAATCTCCTTCTTGAAACTTCTTCTCTTTGATATATTTGTCATTCCATTTAGTTCTTTGATATTGAACTAGATCAGTTCTTAGAATTGCTTCTTGTCTGATCTCATCTAGCTCATTCAACTGCTCCATTCTATGCTTTTGGGCTTCTGATAAGTCCATCCCCAACTGAATTGCTATCTTGAAGGTCTTAACTTGGAACTCAATGGGGAGAAAGACGTCTTTCCCATAAACAAGTTCATAGGGAGAATGTCCTGTTGTATTCCTCCATGTAGTTCTGTAGGCCCACAAGGCTTCTGGAAGCCTTTCTGCCCAATCTCTTCTATGTAGATGAACAGTTTTGGTAATGATACTTTCAAGAACTGTGTTTGTGGACTCCACTTGACCATTTGCTTGTGGATGGTAAGGAGTAGATTTTCTGTGCTTGATTTTGTATTCTTCCATCAACTTCTCCACCAAATTTGATGTGAATTGGCTCCCCTGATCTATTACAATTTCTCTTGGAACACCAAAGCGAGTAAAAATATCCTCATAAAGAAAATGAACAACTGAATTTTCAGTAGCAGATACTAATGCTTTAGCTTCTACCCATTTAGTAACATAATCAGTACAAACCAATATATACTTCTTTTGCTTAGATGGTGGATTAATAGGTCCGATGAAATCTAAAGCCCATTTTTCAAAGGGTTCAATGAGTACCTGTGTTTGCAATGGCATTTCATTTGAAAGGGTAGGTTTCCCTACTCTTTGGCAGCTGTCACACCTTCTGACATATTGTTTTGCATCTTTGAAGAGGGAAGGCCAATAATATCCTAAAGAGAGGATTTTATAGGCCGTCCTTTTGTCTGCAAAGTGTCCGCCGCATGGTTCATCATGACATGCCTTAAGAATATCATGCATTTCATCTTCCCTGACACATCTTCTGATCACAAGATCTGGCCCTGTTTTAAACAATTCGTTAGAAATCCATGAATATTTTGAACTCTCCTTAATAATCTTTCGTTTTTCTCTTGGAAATAAATGTGAAGGTAGTTTCCCTGTAACCAAATAGTTAGCAATATCTGCATACCAAGGGGTCTTAATAGTTACTGCAAACAAATATTCATCAGGAAACTTATCTTCTACGGGAGAATCTTCTTTAGTATTTTGAATTCTAGACAAGAAATCAGCTACTGTATTCTGTTTTCATGGTCTATCCAACACAGTAATATTGAATTCTTGCAAAAGTAAAAGCCATCTTGTCACTCTGCCATTAGTAACAGGTTTGTTCATTAAATATCTAATTGCAGAATGGTCAGTATGAATAAAAGTTTCATAGCCTGTTATGTAATGTCTAAACTTATTAATTGCATGAACAACGGCTAAGAACTCTTTTTCAGTCACAGTATAGTTCAACTCTGTGGGAGTCAAATTTTTACTGGTGTAATAAATGGCATAAGGAATTAAATCTTTTTGACCCAACACAGCTCCAAGAGCTGTATCTGAAGCATCTGTAGAAATATGGAAAGGAAGTTTCCAATTTGGTCCTCTCAAGATAGGTGCTTCAGATATTCTTGTTTTCAAAGTTTCAAAAGCTAATTGACAATCAGGATCCCATTTAAATTCACAGTCTTTTGTAAGCAATTTGAAGAGTGGAGATGCTATTTTAGTGAAGTTTTCTATAAATCTTCTGTAGTAACCAGTAAATCCTAGAAAACTTCTAACATCTCTTTGACAATTTGGAATAGGCAACTTGGAGATGACTTCAACTTTTGATCTATCAACCTTAATCCCATCTCCTGAAATATGATGTCCTAAAACAATCCCTTCGGTAAACATCATAAAGCATTTTTCATGGCTTAATGAAAGGTTTGTTTCTTTACATCTTATAAGAACTTTTTCCAAATTTTCTAATGCTTCTTCAAATGAATTACCATAAACTGTAAAATCATCCATAAAAACCTCTACACAATCATGGATTAGATCAGAAAAAATTCCTAGTACTGCTCTTTGGAATGTTGCTGGTGCATTACATAACCCAAAAGGAAGCACTCGGTAGGCAAAAGTTCCCCATGGACCAGTAAATGTGGTCTTATCTTGATCTTCAGGTGCTACCTGAATTTGATTATAGCCACTAAAACCATCCAAAAATGAAAAGTACTTTTTACCTGCTAATGTATCTAATACCTGATCAATAAAAGGCAAAGGAAAGTGATCCTTCAAAGTTGCTTTGTTCAAATCCCTGTAATCAATGCATACTCTCCATTTACCATTCTTTTTAGGTACTATAACCAAAGGAGAAACCCATCGGCTATCTGAAATTGGATAAATGAAGTTTACATTGAGAAGTTTTTGGAGCTCTTCTTCCACTATCTCCCTAAGATTTGGATTCATCCTTCTTTGAGGTTGTCTGATTGGTCTATTGTTTTCCTCAATATAGATATGATGGATGCAAGTCTTAGGATCAATACCCTTCATGTCAGTATACTCCCATGCAAATGCAGTAGAATGTTTTTGCAAGATTCTGGTTAATTCTTCTTGTTGTGACTTCTCCAGATGTTTATTAATATTCAATGTCTTTTCTGGAAAAATCTCAAAAGCAGAATTATCAAACTCTTCCATAGAGTAGAGAGACATTTGTCTTGATGATAAATATTCTATGTCAGATTCCAACTGAAATTGTGTGGGGTCATATTCTGAAGTTATCTCAAAATTTTCTAATGTGTTCAGAATTTGACTATCCTCACTAATTTCAGAAATGGTAAAGACGGGTTGTATAGTGTTCTCATCATCGACCCATTCATTGTCTCCTATTTCTGTAATTTCTCTTGCAGGAGGATACAAATTGAATTTCTTTGTCGAATTACCATTAGAAATGTACATGTCTCCAGATCTACAACTAATAAAAGCATCAGCTGTGGCCTGCCAAGGTCTTCCTAAGATAATTGGATGTCCTCCTAGATTACTTTTGGGAGTCAAAATCATAAAGTCTACTGGATATTCCCAAGAATCTAAGGAGACTGAAATATCTTCTAATACACCATCTGGTTTAATAACCGATCGATCTGCAAGTTGCAATAAAGTAGGTGTAAAAGAAGGTTAGGAAGTTTTAACTGTTCCATAGTCTGTCTACTCATAATGTTGATAGCAGCCCCTAAGTCAATCAATGTGTTTGGAATTTCTATTCCATTTATATGTGTCTTGACAATTGGACTTCCTGGATCTACATACTTCTGCATGGTAATTTTTCCCATCATAATGTCTGCAATCTTTCCTACCAGGTGGATTCTTCTTGTGTCCTTTAGTTTCCTTCCTGGTCTTTTGAAACTCAACTCCTTTATGGTTTTTGCTAGAATAGGAATTTCTCGAATGGCTTGTAGCAATGGAATCTTGATACAAACATTCTTCAATTCATCTAAAAATTCATAGTTAGGCAACAAGATTTGTTTTTCCACCCCCTTATCAATTTGTAGTCTTTCCGGAAAAGGAGGTGTAGATGAAGATGCAGGTTGCTCAACTATAGGAGTTGTGGATGTTAACTTTTCTTTTTCTTTTTGCATGCTTGAATTTTGAAGAGATTCTTCCTCGGAACCCTTATTAACTTGAAGAGAGTCCTCCTCAGAGGTATCTTGCTCTTGAATATCTATAGAAGGTTTTTCTAAAACTCTACCAGATCTGAGTTGTACATCGTTGAGAGGAACAATCATATAGGTAGGAAATTGTTGTCCTTCTACCACATAAGTAGTTTGAGGATTCTTATTGTTAGGATTTGGCAATGGCTGAGCTGGAAGTTGATTTGTCTTCTGTTGGTATGGGAGCATGAGTTGAGGATTTGTATTTTGTTGAGAAAGTTGTTGTTGTGGAAATGGCAATGAAAGTTGTGGATTTGGGCTTGGAAGTTGTGGAGCTTGTTGATTTTGAAAAGATGGAGGATATTGATAAAATTGAGCAAATCTCCCATAAGGATTTTCCATCCCTTGTACCCATGGCTGATATGAGTTTTGATGTTGGGGCCAAGTTTGTTGCCAAGGATTCCAATTTGGTGGGGTTTGAAGATTCATAGGGTTATTAAACCCTTGAGATTGTTGTCCCTGCCAAGGTCTCCTTGCGACAAAACAGAGAGATTCTATTGAATTTGAATCTTCTTGAAAAACAGCTTTGAGTCCAGGGATTGAAGGACAATCCTTGATCTCATGATTTTCTGAGCAAATCATACATGTTTCTACAACTTTTGCATCCAAGGGACATTTCCTTAAAGCATGTTTCTTTCTACATTTCGGACAAAAGATGGCTAAAGCATCTGTTTCTGCTTTCTGCTTGTTTTGGATTTTAAGGGTGTCTAGTTGTTCACTAAGACTCCCTAAGATATCAGTTTTAAACTCATCAAGCATATTACCAATCTCTGCCCTACTTACTAATCCAGTTGCAGATTTGTTAGCCCTAATAAGAGAAGAATCCCTAGGCCCTTTTCCAGTTTTAGATCTTCCCCTTGAGAATTGGATACATAGTTCTGTTATATCCTGAAATGGGAGTTGAGAAATGTCTCCTTTACCCATCATGTTTAAAATGTCTATCCATTCATCTCTAATGGCTTTTAATAGGAGGGCTTTCAAGGTTTCATTATCTAAGTTGCTCATCTTTGCTCTTTTCAAGTTGTATTGAAATCTTTCAATTAAGTCTTCCAAATTTTCATCTTCTTTTTGCATCATTTTGAATACCTCATCCTTGTGATTGGTGGGCATACAATAGTCCAGGTATCTATCCAAAAATGTTTGTTTCATATCATTCCAAGTCCTAATAGATTGAGTGGCTAATCCCATGAACCATTTCAAAGCAGATCCCTTCAATGTTGAAGGAAACAGTTTGAGTTTTTGAGAATCTTCCATATAGTCATAAGTTCGGCACACAACTTCAAACTCAAACAGAAATGTTTCAGGATCCTGACTTCGCAATCCATAAAAGTTAGGGAGAACAGATGGTGAGATATTTTTCATTGTTGCATGAGTTTCCTCATCAACTATAGGGAATCCCAACAAATCCCTATTTCTATCATTATTTCCTTCACCATTGTTGTCTCCATTGTCTCCTCCTCTTCTACCTCCACCTCTATTTATTACTTCCTCTGCCATGATAGTTTCTTCAGAGTCCTTATAGTCCTCTAGTTCTTCTACCAAGGAAGGATGAGAGAAAGTCTCTTTGTTTTCTAAGTGGGTTTTAGTAGGTGGTATAGGAGAATCCTCTAATTCAGTTGTTCCTTGACTTCCAAAAATCTTAAGGCTAGGGGTAGATGGTGGTGAATTTGGTCTATGCCTTGAAGAAGATGGAGTTGTGAAAATCGAACTCTTGGCTTTAGCTATAAACCTTCCCCTAGAATCTCTTGCTCTATGCATGTCATTTTTATTTTTTTTTAAAGTTGGGCTAATAATTCTCTTTCTGATCTTCCAGATCACACTAGGTGCAAGAAGAGAGCATACTTAAGAAATTACTAAACCAATAACTCTCTTTTCTGATCCTCCAGATCACACTAGGTGCGAGAGGAGAGCATACTTCAAGAAGTTATCAAGTTTTCCCTTCTTTTATGATTTTATGTTTTTTTTTTTAAGAAATTGGCTACCTAGTTACACTTCCCCGACAACGGCGCCAAAATGTTTGGTCAATTTAGTGTGTCCTAAATTGCTGCATTTAATTTGTCAATCTGGGAATCGTAAGCTGATGAAGTGCGGCGCACTATATGTGCAAGATAACCTATTTCTTAACTTTTTGTCGTTTTTGGTTTTTCTAAGGTGAAATGGAAATTCTAAGATGAAAACAAGTTTGGTTATGTTTGTTCAAGGAAGTGACATTCCCTATAATGATTTACCAACTTGAAACTTTTAAAAAGCGAATTGAAATTTACAATGACAAGACTTGAAAGAGAATGAAAATGTACTGCTGAAATGAAAAGGTGCTGCTAATCTAATAAATCAAAACAGTAAACTAGTGAACATGAGAACCAAACTATTCTTGATGTCGACTAAACACAAAAGAAACTATGCTTAAGGAAATTCAAAATTGCAATAAAATAAATCTAAATCAGATTACATCAATTTATCTTCTGACCCTTCATCATTAGTCCAGCTATGATTTTCGGAAGTAATCATAAACAATTTGAGTAACTGATATTTAATTTGCAGAAATTAAACTAATACTAAACCAAACACTCATGATTCAATCCCTCACCATCAGTCCAGCTGTGGCTTTCGGAGGCAACCGAAGATGTCATGCATGATTTAATATATCTAAATTTGCAGAAAAGAAACTAATATTAAACTACACATTTCATAATGCAATCCCTCGCCATCAGTCCAGCTGTGGCTTTCGGAGGCAACTGAAGATGCTATGAGCAGATTAGTATATCTAAATTTGCAGAAAAGAAACTAATACTAAACTACACATTTCATAATGCAATCCCTCACCATCAGTCCAGCTGTGGCTTTCGGAGGCAACTGAAGATGCTATGAGCAGATTAGTATATCTAAATTTTAACTATTGAAGCAGAAAAACAAAACTGAAATGTACAGAGCAATACTGAAATTAAACAAAAACTATGAAAAGCAAACTAGCAGCAGAACAATGTTAGTTCCATGTCATTAGTCAAAAAGCTATGAAAATGCCCGGGCTGCCTATCTAAAACCTGAAAAGCATAAACACTGATCAATGATTAACAATCATAAAGCATGAAAGACAGAAATGAAATGGAAATTATGGAAGTGTATAAATAGAAATGAAACAACTGCAAAGTATGAACATATGGATGGATTATGATACAATGATTTTTAAAGAAATGAAATGAGAAATATACACTAATACACAAAACCTTAGCTGAGCAGGGGCCCTCTACACAGCCTTGGTAACGGTCCTCAAATACGAATTAAGTTGAAAAACAGAGTCTTCTCATATTAAAAAGCAGTTCATTACAGAATGGTAATGTTACGGCACAAGTGCAGCGTAATCACTACAGAGCAGACTAATCAAAAGATAACAGAGGCTACATTCACTAACATCAACTAACTTCATATGCGTATACAAACGCACTATATATAACAACAAACTATAACTGTCTCCTAAAGTTCATGCTGGTAGAGAGCACGTAGACCACTACGTCCACGGATATAGGAGTATGGCCGTGTTGGAAAGTAGATCTACGAAAGGTGGATGCTTGAATTCGACTCTAGAACCCTGTACAGATGTCGATTTAACCTCCGCAGGCTTAGAAACGGCCGTATGGGTCTTCATGTGACACGAAACAGAGTCCGGCCGACATGAAACTCCATGTTTGACTTCCATGTGGACGCCTTTGACCGCGGCTTCTTTGGATGAGTTTGCTTGAACCAATAGGACACGAACCATGTCCACGTCATTCCTGACCTGCCCATGTGGCTCGTTTCCTTTGTAGACACCTGTAGCATAGAGTTTCACAAAATAGCTGCGGAAAGTTGCAGCAGCTGCGGAAAGTGGCAAGATTCCGCAGCTGAATGAACAAAATCTAGATCAAATAGAAAACACAAAAATATAATTAAAAACCATGTTAAATGCTCTTTTGCACATGATATTGACAATTTGGGAGGTTTAGGAGAGTGAAAAAGGTATGAAAAAGTGTATGGAAAAACCTAGGTGGGACTCAACAATTACGCGTATTTCTTGGTTCGCCGGGAAGTATTACACGGTTCACAGTTTCTTGGTAAATCCTTTTGCCTAGCATTACCCTCTTTTTGTTTATTTGTTTTTTGGTTAAAAATAAATTAGTAATCATGGAAGAAAAAAATCCTATCCCCTGTCATTCGAGTAGATTAGCTTTAAAACCACCTTTACCACCAGAAGTTACTTCTGGTAGGTGAAGGTGATCATGATCTTCTGAATCAAGTACAATTCGTACCTTTGTCGAAACATCATATTTTAACCTAGAGTTAGGTCAAATTGTTTCCACACATCCCGGTTCATCTACTGTTGTTGAAACAGAGTTTTCACAGCTACCCATGGTCACGATCCATTCAATTGCTGAGACCATACCTCCTGGAACTGATGTTGTTCAATCACAAATTGATCCAGATCCTGTCTCTTCTTTTCCAAAACATATGAATCCTGAAGTCAAACAACTGGAAGTTTTTCCTACCTTGGTCATCCCACAAAGTTCTGTAGCTATTGAAACTCCTATATCACACAATCAATTGTCTGAAATATATTTTAGGCCTGATGGTGAAGTTCTTCCTCCTGGTTTAATTGTGATTGAAGAAATCCCACAAGACGATACACCTTTAACTCCAACCCATTTTGGGGAGGAATTTTACCTGTACCAGTCTTTTCCTCAATCGTTTCCATCTGCTTTTGTTGATCTTGTTCCCATTCAATCTACTGTCAATTTTCAAGGGTATACATTTGGTCAAACAACCATGTCTGAACCAAGATATTTGGTTGGGTCTGCTGTTCCAATTATGTCAGCTCCTACCCTCACTACTCCGTCGATGTTCACAACCTCACCAGAGTCATATTTTCACGGTGGCCCTTCGGTCCCAACAGGTTACAAATCATTATCTGGCACTTTATTTGGTGCATCTTCACGATCATGGTCTTTTCCAATGTCATCATCCGATATTTTAACTAGTAGTCCTATCATTAGTACTGAATGACTTGATTCATTACATACATCATCAGGGAAATATCAAGTCGGTCCTTTTGGGTCAATTCCTTTAAGTACTATATCAATTGGACTCTCAACATTTGGAGAAAATTATTTTCCGTCTTATTATCCTCCTTATACTGGGGGGAAACCTTTGGTCACCCAATATGACAGTACTCAGTCACTTTTTGGTCAAACTAATGTTGACATGAATGTTTGTCAATGGCAACCCACTCTACCTATCCAACCACAAACGGTTGTACACTTGTATCAACCGGTTCAACCTATTACACCCACTTAATTACCACTTGTTAATACATCTATACCCCTGTTATAGAATCAAAATATTGTACATCAACCTTATCAGGCGGGTCCTTCAACTCAATATCATCAAATTTTGGGTCCACAGACTCAAAATCCTTTGGTTAATTAACAACAACCTATATCAGGAATCATTTATTCACAATCTGGTGTACCATTTTATGGGTTGTCACAATAGTAACTTGGTTATACATCTCAACCAAATCCAACTTATACTATTTTGGGTTATAACATTGGTGGATAAGTCCTTGTCCTCCACGGTGCCAGTACTCAAACCTATTTCGACCTTGATATCATATCTAGGTTTTCGTTAATAGAATTCTCAAGCGTTTTCCATGCAAAACAACCCCTATCTGGGTTACTAGCGGATTCCCTATGTTAGGGCTCGAATTTTTACATTTGCCCAAGAAATTCCATCTTACCCTGAATCATCACTCCAGCCTAACCTTATGTTAATTTAGAAAATCGGGTCTACAACAAGGGGGATAACCACCCGGTCTGGACCTTGGTTAGCAGCTCCTTTTCCGTTTGATGTAGTGGGTCCGACTGGGGATAATGGGACCAGTTTCCCAATATGTGTGTGTGTGTGTTTGAGATTTGATATTTCTTTTCTAAAATTCCTAATTAAAATGCTTTTAATCTATTTCTAATCTATTCATATGCAAACTGTATTCTAAGAAATATCTAATTCTAAACTAACCCAGGATGTAATCTTTCAATATATGCGATCTAAAAGGATTTCAGATAACAATTGATAATAAAGATCATTCAATTATTATGAGAAAAGAATTCAATAAAGATAAACTATTTCACATAAAAAGTTAGATGAAATAGTTGTGGAAAACATATCGCATATTAAGCTATTCATATATCAAGCACAAATAAATAATTATCACCGTACAAAAATGCCAAATGATAACTCAGATATTCAAACATTAACATATAAACAACTAAACATAAATATCACTTTTAACACAGAAACAGAAACAGTTAAGAGATAAAAATACCATTTATAACTGGTTCTACTCATGAGTTAGAAGCAATAATGATTTATCTCTTTCTTAATCCAACATCTATCAAGAGTACAGAAATGCAACATCAGTAACAGATATTAGACACAGATATCAATAAATCTCGTTCCATTCATTTATCAAAACCTCCTCTGAGGGTGCAGAAGTGCATGTTTTGAGGATAAGTTTTTGACAAATTTCAGGACCCTTCTCTAAATGCATGAGAAGGGTTTAAATACTAATAACTAAAATCTAAAAATATTTTATTACAAAAATTTAGGATTCGGTTTAAATGACCGTCCTTTTCCTAGGAAAAAATATAGTAAAACTAAAACTAAATCTAAAAATAAAGACTATCAATTATCTACTTATGAATTTGATCTTTGATCTTGCAAGCATCCAGCATTGTTTTGAGAAGAGGTGGTTGGCCGACTTCAGATTTCAACTGCAAGTGTAGGAGAAATCTTCTCAGCAGAATTAATGATGCAACTAAGTGCACTGCATTGACTGTGGGGTTTTACTAGATATGTCCAGTAAGAATCCCAGTTTAATCTTGTCAGTTCTTGAATTGACTTTGCCTTTTCATCAGCCTTTTGCCTCCATTCTGTTTGCAATTGTTGTGCTTGTGGAAGGTGTCCCGGAATAATCTCTGAAATCAAATTAACTTTGTGCAAATTTTCATTTACACAATCAGTAATATTTCCTGCTGCTGTAGCTGCTTCCTCTGCTACTTTTTCTGCTTCTCTGAGCTGTACATCCCAATTGTTGAAGAGCAGTTCTTTATGACTATCATTGATGATCGGTGCTCCTGCTCTTCTTCCTTCCTCTGTCTTTTGCCATGCCATATAATTAGTAACTCTTTCATTAGTTAAATCATAATCATGTCGTAATTCTACGACATGATTAGTGATTTTATCACTTTCTTGACAAAAAGAGTTGTATTGCGATATTTTCTGGCATAATATGTCTTGCTGCTGCAGTAGTTGTTTGTTCAAAGAAACAGACTCTGAAATAAACTCTGGAAGCTTAGGGTCGTCTTTGTGCTCTTCTTGGATAATCTGTATTTGTTTCTCTTTATCTGCCAAACTTTTCTGATAACCAATTTGCATCTTTTGAAGCTCTTGTTGTAACTCTTCAAGTTTTATTTGTGCTTCACTGTTAGCACAGGCTTGTTGCAATTTTTGTTGCAGAGCTTGTATCTGATCTTCTTTTTCATTTAATAATAGCTTTACCTTAGATGCTTTATCAATAGTTGTGGAGGCATAAGCTCTTGTAATCTGAGATAACTTGGCAATTTTGTCAGTTGGATCCGTAGTAGGATCCTTCCATAAGACATCTAATTGTTCTGCCTCAGTAGAGATTGAGCTCTCCAACTTTCTCTTTTTCCTCTGCTTCCTCACTACTGCTTTATACTGCAGGTTGTAGAATACATCTAGAGGAGGAATGTCCTCTATATTGAGTACAATTTCAGAAGAGGGAGTGATAGGTATATGCTCAGTTTCTGTGACGGTGCCACTTATTCCCGTGCTCAAAACTTTTGTTGTCTGTACAGGGGTCTGTATATTCTGTCCTTCTACATTAAGCAATTGATTAAAAGTTTCCCATTCTTTGTCCAATTCAGTCCTGACTGTCAGTTGTTGTACATTGAGAGGTGGAAGATTCAACTGTGGAGTGGTAAAAGTCTGTTGTTGTGAAAGCTCTTTAGATTGAGCTGTATCCTTCACTGAGCTTTCATCATTATCAATCTTTTTAGAATGCTCAGAAGTCTCTTTTTCAGACTTCGACTTAGAATTTTCTGTATTTGAGCTGCCACCAAGACTGACACTAGGAGTTGGTTCCCTTGCGGGTTCCAAGTGTAAATTTTCCAAAGGGATAGTAGTTAGTCTTCTCTCTCTGTAAACTTTAAATTCCTGAAAATCTTTTGGGGATAACTGTGTTTGAGCTAAATTCAAAACTTCTTTAAATGAACATTTTGTTTGAAACATATCATCAAAAGGATCTTCTTCTCCAAAAAACACTCTTACTTTGATTACAGTGGTGAAATTTTTAACAACATCAATTGGATCAAATAACCTTCTCGAAAACTTGAACAGTTGTAAGCATGTAATATTTCTTACCTCTTTGAATGCGTGACCAACATCAAACAATGAAAATGCTCCACAGGCTACGGGAAATTGTGGCCAAATGCCCTTCTTCTTCTCCTTTAATTCCTTTGTCAAACCTCCTTCACCACAGGTTTGATAAGCAATCTCCAGAGCTACAAGTTTATCGGGAACATACAGGGGTAAAACATGGGGGGAAGCAGAGCTTCCAAAAACCCTCACATAAGTAAACAACTCTTCTCCGAACCATCTTGCGACAGGGAGAATGTCGACCTCTGCTTCCGGGGATAACCTTGGAGCATCCTTATTATACAATATTCTGTACAGAGGCAGCATTATGCCATGGAAAATTTTGTAAAAATGAGGAACAAACTTTGATTCCCACAACTCTTTGTGATAGACATGAATAGGAAAGGGATCATGAATTGTCCATTGCCAACCCATCAAAGGGAATTTAGAAACAAAACAAATTGAATCCATAACATAGGCAGATAGATAAAAAGGAGGATAAATCCTCTGGGAAACAGTCCGTTTGGACCGGTAATTGAAAATGGCAGTGGCTAAATTATCAGACAAGATTTTGGCCTAGTCTACAATTGTAGCGTTAACAGCAGCATTCAACAAAGGGAGCCATTCAGGCAAGACCATATTTATGTCAGGATTTCCAAAAAGCCTGCATAACATAGCAGCAACAAAACAATATGGAGAGGTGAGCGAACCAGTACTGTACATACCGTGTTTGTTTTTCTTCAATGGTTCCTCTCTCTTGGTCCATTCCTTGGTGCATTCTGCCAAATTTGCATTTTCTCTGGCGAATTTCTCCATAAATTGTTTGTTGTAGGTCGCCTGAGGTTCCGGTAAGTGATACATAAGCCTCAAATCTTCTGTAGTGAATGACCCAATGAGTTCTTGTCCTGGAGTTCTAAATTTCCTGTCCGAAATATCTGTGTTATCCAGCACCCATTTTATCATATCTGTATACAGAAGAATTCTCGGTCTTGCTGCTATTCTGTGAAGAAATGAACAAGCCAATTCTGTAAGAGATGCTTCAGAGGAATTACTTGATCCAGCAGTAGCCGCGACTTCCATTACCCTGGGATTTCCTTCTTCGAGCAAATTATGCATGCCCTCCCAGGTAGTGATACCGACGTCCTTATTGCAAGAAGTATCCGCATACAGGGAAGCCATCTCTTTGTTTTCAGCACTCGGAACTTTCTCTTTCTTACCCATAATGCTCTGTGAATGCTTTGTATAGTCTTCTACCCCTTCGCGCCTGCAGTGTTACGAATTAAGTGAGAGTAATGAGATGAGAAAGGTGACAGGATAGTTTTAAATGCTGAAGGCGGATAAAAACGTGAAACAACCTTTCAATCACAATAAAATCCTTTCCATCAATGATTAACAATCCATTCATTAATTTTGACATCAAAGCGCATAACGGATATTTATTTATGAAAAGATTTACTTTGGACACCGTGCTAGAAGAATCTGCGATAATGCGATCTGCGATTTGCTGTGCAATATCGCAAAAATTGCAATATCACGGATCGCAATCATCGCAAATCACAACCTAACATTATCGCGAAATCGTAATATCGCAAAATCGCAATATCGCGGAATCGCAATTTCACCAAAATATAACTTTTGAAACAACTTTTCTGCGATATGCGGTTTGCGATAAATACTTTAATGTATAGTTCTTTGGGATTGCGCTATCGCAATATCGTGGAATCGCAAAAAGATTTTGCTTTCACAAAGGATATCCATTTTTTGCGATGGATGCGGTATTTTTATTCAAAGAAAGATTATATTTTGATCTATCATAAACTTAGTTTTATTTTTAAAGATTTTCAAAGGAATTTCCCTAAGTTATGATAGTAAGTTTTATTTGAGAAAGGAAATAGATTCTAAATTAATTTTTTGGATTTCTTGACTAAGGGTCCCCACTTATTTAGTATTATTACTAATACTAAATAAGAAGGGGGGTTGTTGCTGGCCACAACAATTGGCGATTCACTTGGAAGAACCAGTTATCTCTGCATTTCTTTTGGATTTTCTAAATTTTTCAAAACAGAAAATTTTCCAGAAAATCAAACTTTATTATAAAAAGACAAAGTACATTATGCTTCAATATATAAATGATATTTCGTTCCTTCTATATTCAACTTTTGATTATTCACTTCCTCAAGCTAGTCCTTGTATTTACATCAGTCATTACTTGGTTTAAAAAGATAAAAACAAAGGCTTCTCTATAAATTAGCTTTAAATATGCTCATTTGTCGTAGGTAGAGCCACTGCTGCCAGCAAGCGTTTATAGCCTCGACAGGGTTACCTGTTACCCAGCAACAATCCTGTATCCTACTTAGAGAAAAATACAATTTTCAAAGAGAAATCCATATTTACACTTATTGCTTATGCTTTTTTTTTTTATTATTCTTAAAGAACAATGTCTTGGTTTGGTAGCCAACTCATGACAAAGCCATTCACTTGATTTATAACCTTGTTGAACAAGCTGGCTCGTGATGAGACCCCTTGTCTTTTGATTGCAACAATCTTGAGTCATTGCCCTGTTATGGTATGCAGTATTGGCAAAGTCAACAAGCTATAATATCTATGATCATGATAAGTCGGCTCGTGATGAGACCTCTTACTCTTTAAGTTAAAAAGTGTATCATTGGATAATTCTTTGACTATTGTAATTTTCTAAGCGGGGAGGATATCATTGTTTCCTTAAGATAGCTCTGGACGACAATGGTAGAGTTTTTTGGAAGGAACTTTTCTATAGAGAAACTTTGTTTTGTTATTGATACCTTTCATTGAATTGATATAAAACAATTTTTCACTAAAAGTTGCCTTTCATCAAAGTTTTCAAAGTTGAAACTAGTATCATTTCAAGACTAAAGTTTTTAACTGTATCTTTGAATAATAATGATCAATATTCTGAAAAGAATTCTATTTATAAAAATGAAGAAACAAAATCTAAAAAGAGAATTTATATCTTCTTTGTAAATTCCAAATGTAACCATTAACAACTCGTTTTATTTTGACAATAAAGAAAACTAATATACAAAATAGAAGAATGATCTCCTATGGAAAATATTTTTTGAGAATTTGTCCATTAACAGGTAAAGATTCTCTTTTGCCTTTTAAATCCTGTAACATAAAAGTAGATGGACCTATGATTTCTGAAATTTGAAAAGGACCAAGCCACATTCGTTGAAATTTTGTATGTTTTCCTTTTTCCTCATGCGCCTTGTCCCATTTTAAAACAAGATCTCCAACTTGAAAGTCTTTTCTGGTTATCATGTTTGAATCAAAAGAAGATTTTACTAATGCTTGATGATGAGCATGAGTTATTTTGGCTTTTTCTCGTTGTTCTTCTAACTTAATTATTTCCATTTGTCTTAGTTGTAAGGGAGAAGTTGGTACTTCATCAATATATTGAACTAAGGCCAAAGAAGGAATTTCTAAATGAGTTGGAAGAACTACTTCTTTCCCATAAACTAAATTAAAGGGAGAAGTACCAATAGAAGCCTTTTGTGTTATTCGATATGCCTATAAAGCATATATTAAAGACTTATGCCAATTTTTATGATTTTGATCAATGGTTCGCTTAATGATTCTGATTCAGTTTTTATTTGTGGATTCAGCTAACCCATTTCCCTGTGGATAATAGTTGGTAGAGTATTTAAGTTTAAAACCTCTCTTGAGTGCAAATTCAGTCATAGCATTACCAGAAAAATATGATGCATTATCAAATACTAAAGCAGAAGGTAAAACAAACCTGGTGATTATGAACTGATCTATGAATTCCATGATATGCTCAGCATTGGCAGTCTTGAGAGGGACTGCTTCTACCCATTTCGTGCTCAGCATTAGAAGTCTTGAGAGGGACTGCTTCTACCCATTTCGTAAAATAATCAGTTGCGGTAATGATATACCTATGTTTCTTAGAAGAGTGAGGAACGATCTCACCTATTATGTCCAATCCCCATTGATCAAAAGGTTGTTCAATGTTTACTGGTTGTAATGGCAATGATGGTTTCTTTTGTCTTCCAGCTGCAGTTTGACAAACTTGGCATCTTCTTACATAGCTATGTGAATCTTTGAATAAAGTGGGCCAGTAATAACTTGCACGAAGGATTTTATGTGCAGTAGTATCTCTAGCATAATGTCCACCTGCTGGCCCATCGTGAAGTTCCTGCAAGACTTTTTCAGCTTCAGATTTTTCCAAACATCTAAGAAGAACTGAATCGTAATTCTTTCTAAAAAGAACATCATTTACAAGCTGATATTGTTTAGCCTTCAACCTTAGAGCTCTTTTCTTGGTGTGATCAAGATTTGGAGGAGCATATCCATTCTTTAGATAAAAAATGATATCAGCATATAATGATTCAACATCGTTTAGGCTTACCTCATATGTTTGTATCTCTTCAGATGATTTCTCAGAAATCTGTGATGCTCCAGCTAGTATTTTGCAAAAGCCTTGACCTCTTACAATATTTGTTGGTTTGATCTCAACATCATATTCTTGTAAGGCAGTAATCCAATTAGCTCTTTTCTCACCCACATCTTTTTGGACTAAAATATTTCTTACCGCTGGAAACGGTACAATGATTTTTGTATGGGTTTTAAGTAAAAAGGGTCTGAAATACTTAATTGCTTTAAAAATAGCATAAGCTTGTTTCTCCACATCTGAGTAATTCAACTCAGCTCCCTGTAAATTTGAACTGAAGAAAGCAATTGGGGCTTCTGCTTTGTCTTGATTTTCTTGAGTAAGTATTGCAGCGTAAGATTTATCAGAGGCAAATGTATACAAAATAAAAGGATCGGAAAAATTTGGAGTTGCTAAAGATGGAGCATTAATGATTGCTTGTTTGATTAGATTGAATGCCTCATATTCATCTTGGCCCCATTTGAAGTTTGAATTCTTTTTAATCATTGCTTGTAAAGGAGATACAATTCTTGAAAAATATGGTACAAATCTCTTTACAAAATTAATTTGGCCGAGGAAAGATTGCATAGCTTTCTTGTTGTGAGGTAAGGATATTTCATAAATCTCCTTGATTCTATCAGGATCAATATGAATTCCAGATTTTGACACTATGAATCCAAGAAGTTTTCCTTCACTTAATGCAAAAAAGGATTTTTTTGGGTTAAGTGAAATTCCATACCTTTGACAATGTTGGAAGATCTGCTTCAAATCTTTAAGATGATTGCTTCGTTTTTTGGAATATACAGTTATATCATCCAAATAGATTACCACTGATTTGTTAACTAATCCCTTGAAAGCGATGTCCATGGCTCTTTGAAATGTGGCACCAGCATTGATCAGACCAAAAGGCATCTTTTGATATGCATAAGTGCCCCATTTGGTTCTAAATGTAGTTTTCAATTAATCATCTGGATGGACTAACACTTGGTTGTAGCCAGAGAAACCATCTAAGAAAGACATTAATTCTGATCCTGCAACTGCCTGTAATATTTTCTCCATGGGAGGCAAAGGAAAATTATCTTTTTGGCAGGCTTTATTAAGATTTTGAAAGTCAATACAAATTCTAATGTCTCCGTTCTTCTTTCTAACAGGAACCATATTGGAAACCCATTTAGAATGTCGAACGGGAAAAATAATTTTGGCTTTCAATAACTTATTGAGTTCAGATTTGATCTGATTTTCTAAATTAGGATGGATCTTTCTCAACTTCTGTTGGACAGGTTTTTCATCATTGATCATTGGGATAGTATGTTGGATGATAGAAGTGTCATAAGTTTTGAGTTCATCATAGTTCCAAGCAAAGACACTTTTATATTGTTTCAAAAGATGAACATATGCTGATTTTTCTTCAGGAGTTAGACCAAGGCCTAGGTTGATATTCTGTGGTTTGGTATCAGTTCCTAGATTTACTAATTCATAATTCAAAGTTGAACTTTGTAATTTTGAATTGGTAGATCTTTTAAATCGATCTTTCAAATCATAAAGGTCTTCTAACTTGACTATTGACTTTGGAATAGCATTATTAGTGCTATCATGTTGTAATTGTTTGTCATGTTGATCTTCATCAATTATTTGATTGGTATAAGATCCTTCAGATGTGAGGAAGCTTACAATATCAAGATCATCGTTGAAAATTGTCCAATTGGTAACATTATCAGGAATCGAAGGTCTAAATATTAATTCAATTGAAAATCGATCAGGACTAAAGTCTTCTGCAGGAATAAGCTTAGAGGCTACATTGGCTAATAGGTCTGCACTAGCATTCTGGATTCTAGGAATTGGTGAAATATTGAATGCTATAAAATGTTCAGTCAGATCTTGAACTAAAGATTGATAATGCTTTAAATGACCTGATAAACAATGTATAGTATTGCGTACCTGTTTGATTACAATTTCTGAATCTCCGAAAACTTGTAGATATTTGATATCTAATCCGATTGCTTTATATAATCCTTGGATTAAAGCCTCGTATTCTGCGGTGTTATTAGTGCATTCAAACTCAAGTCTACAAGTTAGCATAATTTTGTTTCCCTCTGGACTAACCAACACGCATCCTGCTCCTGCTCCTTCATTAGACTTAGAACCATCAAAAAATAATTTCCAAAATAAAGATTTATTTACAGGAGTATCTACAAAATTAATACATTTAGAACTATCTGTTTGAGAAAATTTTTCTATTTGAGATAAAACATAATGTTCTAAATAAGGTGAAGTATGAGCATTGAAATTTCCTAAGAAAGAATCAACTGAATAATTGCCAATTATATTACTGCTGTATGCAACTGGTTCATTCTCTCCTTCCAGTTCTGTTACTATGTATTTCTGATGTTTTTCTCGTTCAACCTTTATCTGATTTGGTTTACCATTGTAAGGAAGCCACATGTGCGACCAATCGGTTGCAAAGTATCCATGAAGTTTTTCTGACCAATCTCTGCTAAGAATTAAGCCATAAAATTCTGGAATATCTGCAACTAAAATATCAATGACTTGACATACCTTTGGATTTGATGACAGCAGTATGGTAACCTGGTTTAATTCGCCAATCACTTCAACCTACGATCGATCTAATTGCACTATGCGTACAACAGATTTTTGTGGTTGAATGTTTAATTTTGCACATACTGATTTTGGTAAAATATTAGATGAAGCTCCAGAATCCACTAAACAATTATGCAAATTTTTATTGAAAACTTCATAAGTAAGAAGAAATGGAGGAGTATGAGATCTCGATCTTCCTCCAATTAAAGCGATATTTTCAAGATCAACTTTACTAATTGAATTAGTTGGAGGTCTTCCCATCTCATTGGAAGCTTGAGAAATTACAGGATCGGGCAAAGGTTTTTCTGGTATAGCATGTAATTCTTTCAAAAGTACCTTTTGTTGGTGCTTTAACTTGCTCAATTCATACAAAGTGATGTTAGCCCTAGTCTTCTTCATATCTTCTATAATGTTATATTCCATTTCATCCGGAACAATCAGTGTTCTTGATGGAATTGATGAATCTGTTTGGACTGGGCTAGTTTGAATTGCTTTAGATGTCGTTTTCTTGGGTGCAACTTTTTCCTTAGTCAATGGGCTTGCGCTCTTTGACTTAGGAGTAGTTTGAGGAGGATCAAGCTGATTTCTACTTCGAGTGCTAACTGGGGATGCTTCTTGATCTTCCTCATCTGGGAGGATGAAATCCCACATACCTTGGACTTCTACAAATTCTTCTTCATCAGTTGTTTCTTCAGTAGCAGTTTCTTCTTCTTCTTCTTCTGATTCAGCATTTGTAATAGCATTTGGTGGCTTTGGATCATTTGAAGGATTTCTTCTAAAAGGCTTGAAAGACTTTTTAGAAGATGTTTCTGCCACTTGTTTCTTAATGTCAACCATTTCGTTAGACATGGTTTTCAAAACTTTCTGCAATCCTTCTAAATCAAATGGATCTTTTGGTTGTTTTTTCTTGGGATCTTCCTTAAAAGTGACCTTCTTGGATTTCCGTTCTTCTATTGCATTTTTCTTTTCTAAAGCAATGATTCGTTTCTCTACTGCTATTGCTTCCTTCATATTGTCTGCTAAAGTTGTTTTATTAGCCCTATCAACAAATATTGCTATGTTTGATGGCAAAGCAGAAATGTACCATTCACTTCGCACTTCTTCGCTAGGCTTGGAAGCAGTAGGAATTTTGTTTAACAATTTATTGAAACGTGAATTGAAATCCTTGACAAGTTCTTTTGAATCAGCTCTAAGATTAGACAAATCATTGATCAATGTTGCTGTAGACCTGTCATCACCAAATTTAGTCAAAAATTGATCTTGAAAGATATCCCAACTAGTAATAGATCCAGATGGTAATGAGAAATACCATGATCCAGCTGCTCCTTGTAGGGTATAAGGAAAAATTCGGACAACAGCATCTTCATTAACAACTCCATTGAGATTTATGGATAACATAAAGTTGTTGATATGTTCTTCTGCTAGCATGCCTGCTTCAGGATTAAACTTAGGCAGCCATTTTTCAGGATGGGCCGGTATTTGACTCAAGGGTGCAGGCATTAAGACTGCCCCTGGATTATTCCATGGCATTTGGGCCATCACTGAACTACTAACAGATGAAAGTGTAGAAGATGATATTTGTGACTGAGAAGATGAAGATATTATGATTTGAGAAGGAGATGTGGAAGATTGAGTGGACTGATGGACAGTAGTCTGGAGTGGAGGAGTGGGTGGTTGACTTCGCGATGAAGAGTTTGAGATGGATGATGATGATGAAAGAGTCTCACTATCAGACCCTTTAGGTGATTTCCTAGCTCTTTTTCTTGTAGGTAGAGGTAACTTAGTTGGCTGAATGCCAAGCTTTTCACTCTGTAATCTAGTGAGAGGATGAGCAGGATTATATTGTGAAGTCACACTGCCTTGAGATTTATCAGACCTTTGAGGTGATATTGAAAATCGCTGAAGTTTATGAATCAAAGATTTGACTTCAGGAGGTTCAATAGCAGATTCTTCTGAAAAGTCAGGGTTTGTGGCAGTGTCTGTTCTTCTTTCGACTTCTGGTTCTAGATTTAAAATTTCTGAGTAAGATGGAGAAGTCGGGGAAGATGGTGAGGGTGATTTACTCTCAGAATGGTATTTAGATTTAGATTCACTTGCCATTCATAGTTCGAGGCCCTCCTTCTAGCGCCAAATATGTTGAAGCCCCGAAAATCGGGTCTACAACAAGGGGGATACCCACCCGGTCCGGACCTTGGTTAGCAGTTCCTTTTCCGTTTGGTGTAGTGGGTCCGACTGGGGATAATGGGACCAGTTTCCTAATATGTGTGTGTGTGTTTGAGATTTGATATTTCTTTTCTAAAATTCCTAATTAAAATGCTTTTAATCTATTTCTAATCTATTCATATGCAAACTGTATTCTAAGAAATATCTAACTCTAAACTAACCCGGGATGTAATCTTTCAATATATGCGATCTAAAAGGATTTCAGATAACAATTGATAATAAAAATCATTCAATTATTATGAGAAAATAATTCAATAAAGATAAACTATTTCACATAAAAAGTTAGATGAAACAGTTGTGGAAAACATATCGCATATTAAGCTATTCATATATCAAGTACAAATAAATAGCTATCACTGTACAAAAATGCCAAATGATAACTCAAGTATTCAAACATTAACATATAAACAACTGAACATAAATATCACTTTTAACACAGAAACAGAAACAGTTAAGAGATAAAAGTACCATTTATAACTGGTTCTACTCATGAGCTAGAAGCAATAATGATTTATCTCTTCCTAATCCAACATCCATTAAGAGTACAAAAATGCAACATCAGTAACAAATATTAGACACAGATATCAATAAATCTCGTTCCATTCATTCATCAAAACCTCCTCTGAGGGTGCAGAAGTGCATGTTCTGAGGATAATTTTTTGACAAATTTCAGGACCCTTCTCTAAATGCACGAGAAGGGTTTAAATACTACTAAATAAATCTAATTATAGTTTATTAAAAAAATTTAGGATTCAGTTTAAATGACTGTACTTTTTCTAGGCAAAAATAAAGTGAAACTGAAACTAAATCTAAAATTGAAAACTATCAACTAACTACTTATGAATTTGATCTCTGAATTTGCAAGCATCCAACATTGTTTTGAGAAGAGGTGGCTGACCGACTTCAGATTTCAACTGTCCTGAAAAGACAGAATCGGCAAGTGTAGGCGCAATCTTCTCAGCAGAATTAATGATGCAATTAAGAGTGTTGCATTGACTGTGTGGTTTTACTAGATATGTCCAGTAAGAATCCCAATGTAATCTTGTTAATTCTTGAATTGATTTTGCTTTTTCTTCCGCATTTTGTTTCCATTCTGTTTGCAATTGCTGTGCCTGTGGAAGATATCCCGGAATAGTTTCTGAAATCAAATTAGCCTTGTGTAAATTCTCATTTATACAATCAGTAATATTGCCTGTTGCTGTAGCTAACTCTTCTGCCACTTTCTCTGCTTCTCTGATCTGTGTATCCCAATTATTGAAAAGTATTTCTTTATGACTGTTATTAATAATTGGTGCACTAGCTCTTTTTCCTTCCTCTGTCTTTTGCCATGCCAAATAATTAGTAACTCTTTCATTAGTTAAATCATAATCATGTCGTAATTCTACGACATGATTAGTGATTTTATCACTTTCTAGACAAAAAGAGTTCCATTGCGAGATTTTCTGGCATAATACATCTTGTTGTTGCAGTAGTTGGTTGTTTAAAGAAATAGATTCTGAAATAAACTCTGGAAGTTTGGGATCATCTTTGTGCTCTTCTCAGATAATCTGTATTTGTTTCTCTTTATCGGCCAAACTTTTTTGATATCCGATTTGCATCTCTTGAAGCTCTTGCTGTAACTTTTCAAGTTTTACCTGTGCTTCACTGCTAGCATGAGCTTGTTGCAATTGTTGTTGCAGAACTTGTATCTGATCTTCTTTTTCATTTAATAATAGTCGTACCTCAGATGCTTTGTCAATAGTTGCGGAGGCATAAGCTCCTGTAATCTGAGATAACTTGGTAAGATTCTTAGTAGGATCCATAGTAGGATCTTTCCATAAGACATCTAATTGTTCTGCATTAGTAGAGATTGCGCTCTCTAACTTTCTCTTTTTCCTTTGCTTCCTCACTACTACTTTATACTGCGGGCTGTAGAATACATCCAGAGGAGGAATGTCCTCTATATTAAGTACAATTTCAGAGGAGGGAGTGATAGGTATATGCTCAGTTTCTGTGACATTGCCACTTTTTGCCGTGCTTAAAACTTTTGTTGTCTGTACAGGAGTTTGTGTATTCTGTCCTTCAACATTAAGCAATTCATTAAACGTTTCCCATTCTTTATCTAATTGAATGCTGGTGGATGGTTGCTGTACAGTGGGAGGTGGAAGATTCAACTGTGGAGTGGTTGAAGTCTGTAGTTGTGAAAGCTCTTTTGACTGAGCTGTATCTTTCACTGAGCCTTCATCTTTATCAGAATTTTGAGAATGTTCAGAAGTTTCTTTGTCAGAATTTGATTTAGACCTGTCAGTATCTGAGTTGCCACTAAGACTGACACTAGGAGTTGGTTCCCTTGCGGGTTCCAAGCATAAATTTTTTAAAGGGATAGTGGTCAATCTTCTTTCTCTGTAGATTTTAAATTCTTGAAATACTTCTGGGGAAAACTGTGTTTGAGCTAAATGCAAAATTTCTTTAAATGAACATTTTTCTTGAAACATATCATCAAAAGGATCTTCTTCTCCAGAAAATACTCTCACCTTAACTGCAGTGGTGAAATCTTTGACAACATCATATGGATCAAATAGTCTTCTCGAAAACTTGAACAGTTGTAAGCATGTAATATTGCTTACCTCTTTGAATGCATGACCAACATCAAACAATGAAAATGCTCCACAGGCTACGGGAAATTGTGGCCAGATGGCCTTCTTCTTATCCTTTAATTCCTTTGTCAAACCTCCTTCACCACAGGTTTGGTATCCAATTTCCCAAGCTATAAGTTTATCCGGAACATACAAGGGTAAAACATGAGGAGAAACAGAGCTTCCAAAAACCCTCACATAGGTAAACCACTCTTCTCCAAACCATCGTGTGACAGGGAGAATGTCGACTTCTGCTTCCGGGGAAAACCTTGGAGCATCCTTATTATACAATATTCTGTACAACGGCAACATTATGCCATGGAAAATATTGTAAAAATGAGGAACAAATTTTGATTCCCACAGTTCTTTGTGATACACATGAATAGGCAAAGGATCATGAATTGTCCATTGCCAACCCATTAAAGGGAATTTAGAAACAAAGCAGATAGAATCCATAACATAGGCAGACAGATAAAAAGGAGGATAAATCCTCTGAGAGACAGTCCGTTTAGACCGGTAATTGAAAATAGCAGTGGCTAAATTATCAGACAGTATTTTGGCCCAGTCTACAATGGTAGCGTTAACAACAACATTTAATAACGGAAGCCATTCAGGCAAGACCTTATTTATGTCAGGCTTTCCAAAAAGCCTACATAACATAGCAGCAGCAAAACAATAGGGAGAGGTGAGTGAACCAGTATTGTATATACCGTGTTTGTCTTTCTTCAATGGTTCATCTCTTTTGGTCCATTCCTTTGTGCATTCCGCCAAATTTGCATTTTCTCTGGCAAATTTCTCCATAAATTGTTTGTTGTAAGTCGCCTGAGGCTCCGGCAAGTGATACATAAGCCTCAAATCTTCTGTAGTGAATGACCCGATGAGCTCTTGATCTGGAGTTCTAAATTGCCTGTCTGAAATATCGGTGCTATCCAGCACCCATTTTACCATATCTGTATATGGAAGAATTCTCGGTCTTGCTGCTATTCGGTGCAAAAATGAACAAGCCAATTCTGTAAGAGATGCTTCAGATGAATTACTTGAACCTGCAGTAGCCGCGACTTCCATTACCCTGGGATTTTCTTCTTCGAGCAGATTATGCATTCCCTCCCAGGTGGTGATACCGACATCCTTGTTGCAAGCAGTATCTGCATAATCTCTTTGTTTTCAGAACTTGGAGTTGTCTCTTTCTTTCCCATAATATTCTGTGAATGCTTTGTATAGTCTTCTGCTCCTTCGCGCCTGCGGTTTTACGAATTAAGTGAGAGTAATGACATGAGAAAGGTGACAGGATAGTTTTAAATGCTGAAGGCGGATGAAATATATTATTTTAACATGAAACAACCTTTCAATCAAAACAAAATCCTTTTTATTGATAATTGACAATCCATTCATTAATTCAATCATTAAAGCGCATAATGGATATTGATTTATGAAAAGATTTTCTTTGGACAACGAGCTTTTAAGAATCTACGACATTGCGATCTGCGATTTGCTGTGCAATATCGCAATATCGCAATATCGCAGTTTTCTCAAATTGAAATCATCGCAAGATCGCAATTATCGCCAATCGCAATGTTCACGAATCGCAGTCTCATAGCATTGCGAAATCGCAATATCGCAAAATCGGAATATCACAAAGTATAATATATGAAAAGTGTTTGTTAAACATCTTTTCTGCGATATGCGGTTTGCGATCAATATTTTAATGCATAGTTTTTTGGGATCGCACTATCACAATATCGCGAAATCGCAATTTAAAAGATTCTGCCTTACAAAGGATGTCTACTTATTGCGATGTATGTGATATTTTCTTCAAAGAAAAGATTTTATTCTAATTTATCATAAACTTAAGTGTATTTAATGATTTCCTAAGGAATTTCCATAAGTTATGATAGTAAGTTTTATTTGAGAAAGGAAACAAGCACTAATTAATTTTTTTGGATTTTTTGACTAAGGGTCCACTCATATTTTTATTATTTCTAATACTTAAATAAAAAGGGGGGTTGTTGCTGGCCACAACAATTGGCGATTCACTTGGAAGAACCAGTTATCTCTGCTTTTTCTTTTGAATTTTCTAAACTTTTCAAAACAGAAAATTTTCCAAAAAATCAAACTTTATTATGAAAAGACAAAGTACATTATGCTTTAATCTATAAATGATATTTCATTTCTTCTATATTCAACTTTGATTATTCACTTCCTCAAGCTAGTCCTTGTATTTACATCAGTCATTACTTAGTTCATAAAGATAAAAACAAAGGCTTCTCTGTAAATCAACTTAAAATATGCTCATTTGTCGTAGGTAGAGCCACTGCTGCCAGCAAGCGTTTATAGCCTCGACAGGGTTACCTGTTACCCAGCAATGATCCTGTGTCCTACTTAGAGAAATATACAATTTTCAAAGAGAAATCCATATTCACACTTATTGCTTTTATTTTTCTTTTTCTTCTTAAAGAAAAATGTCTTGGTTTGGTAGCCAATTTATGACAGTGCCATTCACTTGATTTATAACTTTGCTGAACAAGCTGGCTCGTGATGAGACCCCTTGTATTTTGATTTATAACAATCTCGAGTCATTGCCCTGTTGTGGTATGTAGTATTGGCAAAGTCAGTAAGCTATAATATCTATGATCATGATAAGTCGGCTCGTGATGAGACCTCTTACTCTTTAAGTTAAGTGTATTATTGGATAATTCCCTGAACGTTGTAATTTCCTAAGTGGGGAGGAAATCATTGTTTCCTTAAGATAGCTCTGGACGATAATGGTAGAGTTTTTGGAAAGCATTTTTCTACAGAGAAACTTTGTTTTGTTATTGATACCTTTCATTGGACTGATATGAAACATTCTTTCACTAAAAGTTGCCTTTTATCAAAGTTTTCAAAGTTGAAACTAGTATCATTTCTAGGCTAAAGTTTTTAATTGTATCTTTAAATAACAATGATCAATATTCTAAAAATAATTCTATTTGTAAAAGTGAAGAAACAACATCTAAAAAAGAGAATTTGTATCTTTTTTGTGAATTCCAAATGTAACCATTAACAACTCGTTTTATTTATGACGATAAAGGAAACTAATATACAAAATAGAAGAATGATCTCCTATGGAAAATATTTTTTGAGAATTTGTCCATTAACAGGCCAAGACTCTCTTTTACCTGTTAAATCCTGTAACATAAAAGTAGATGGACCTATGATTTCTGCAATTTGAAAAGGACCAAGCCACATTCGTTGAAATTTTGTATGTTTTCCTTTTTCCTCATGAGCCTTGTCCCATTTTAAAACAAGATCTCCAACCTGAAAGTCTTTTCTGGTTATCATGTTTGAATCAAAGGAAGCTTTTACTAATGCTTGATGATGAGCATGAGTTATTTTGGCTTTTTCTCGTTGTTCTTCTAACTTAATTATTTCCATCTGTCTTAGTTGTATGGAAGAAGTTGGTGCTTCATCAATATATTGAAATAAGGCTAAAGAAGGAATTGCTAAATGAGTTGGAAGAACTACTTCTTTCCCATAAACTAAATTAAAGGGAGAAGTACCAATAGAAGCCTTCTGTGTTATTTGATCTGCCCATAAAGCATATGTTAAAGACTTATGCCAATTTTTATGATTTTGATCAATGGTTCGCTTAATGATTCTAATTAAGTTTTTATTTGTGGATTCAACTAATCCATTTCCCTGTGGATAATAATTGGCAGAGTATTTAAGTTTAAAACCTCTCTTGAGTGCAAATTCAGTCATAGCATTACCAGAAAAATATGATGCATTATCAAACATTAAAGCAGAAGGTAAACCAAACCTGGTAATTATGAACTGATCTATGAATTTGATGATATGTTCAGCATTAGCAATCTTGAGAGGGATTGCTTCTACCCATTTCGTAAAATAATCAGTTGTTGTAATGATATACCTATGTTTCTTAGAAGAATGAGGAACGATCTCACCTATTACGTCTAATCCCCATTGATCAA
>JAXQQM020066259.1:0-66122 GCA_034641835.2 Pinus albicaulis | reverse complement strand
GCAGTAGTTTTCTGGTGGACATTTTGTAGAGGAGTTACCCCTTTTTGAGGCTGCGCAGTCTAGGGCAGAGGACGCAGTCCCAGCTAGGGAGGACGCAGATCTGATGAGCAGGGTTGTTGTGTGGGATTTTGGCAGCGTTTTCAGTGTTTCCCAACCCTGAGGAGTTTGGTTATTTCATCCGAAGGATTTGTGGGTAGATTCAGCCCTTTTGCCAGCGTTTTCCTTGGCTTCTGCGCTGTCACTGGAAGAGACAGCGTTTTCTCTGGTGAGGGTTTGTTTGGTGCATTTTCGGAGGTGGAGCATTTGCTTCACGATTTCTGGGTTTTGTCTGGAGGGTTGAGATCAGCTACCCTTCCAGTTTTCAGCTCATTCCAGTGAGGGGATCAGCCCCCAGTACCAGTGTATTGCAGCAGCAATTCTTCACGGCAGTTTCTCCAGCCAGCTAGGACGCAGTCCCTATTGCAGCCATTCTTTATTCTGAGAGGGTCTCCACTTGCCTAGGGCAAGGATAGGTGCACTCATTCTGATTATCTTGTACCCATATATATGCATTCTCAGATTAATAAAATGGCTTAGTGTTCTGGCATTTTATGTGTACTTGTTCCATATTCTGGTTCCAGCATTTTGTTTTATATATATCTGTCTGTCATTGTACATCGGTTATTTTCCGCTGGGAATATTACACCACTTGTTAAAGATTTGCATCCATCTGGTAAATATATGTTCCCACAAAAGGAGCAACTGAAGAAACATCTTCACCAAGCCTCTTGGTCCCGATAAGTTTGTAAAATTCCTAAAATTCGAGGTCCATCTATTCCATCTAGCAGTTGTAAATAGATTGAGCATTAAGGGAGGGTATTAGAATAATGCTATTTTAGAGTTTACTGCTCATCTATGATTGTAATTAGCAGTTTCTTGTTAGAAACTTGTTGTTTCTATATTCTTAGTAGAAACTTGTTGTTTCTACTTTCTTAGTTTGTAATTAGCAGTTTCTTGTTAGAAACTCGCTGTTTCTACTTTCTTAGTAGAAACTTGTTGTTGCTGTTTCTACAGTCGTATTATTTATTGAGCTTCACTGCTCATTGTAAATCAATTCATTCATTGATTACTTATGAGCGTGCCCAACATCATTAAGGAATCCATGTATGTCCCAACCCTTGGTGGGCGATGAACTACCCCACCTTTAGGGTAATCACTGCTATATCATACACATCATGATCTCATCCCTTGGAGCCTCAAGCAGTAAAATAAAGAAAAATCAATAAAAGGCAAAAGACAAATGAGGAAGGGTGGAAAAACAAAGGCCAGTGTAACTCGTGTACCACGATTGCTCCCTCCTACATTCATATACCTAAGTATGTGGACATCCCTCACCATTACCACCCTCGAGCCCATGTCATTTGGCCTTGAGACCCCTGTGTCCCTATCCACCTCATCATTTACTCACATGACACCTACCACTTGAAGGATGTACCTTGGACATGTCCTTCCCTTTAGGGGTTGGGAACACCTAATAAGGTGGTTTATTAACTACTCTTACTAGGGGAGGTAACACCATTACATGCTCAAAGGCCCAAATCTTGAAGGGAAACCCACTATGAAGTGTCCATTTCTGCCCTTGATTAACGAGCTTATTCACTAAATTGCACTAATGAATTATTGTGTCTGAAGGTGAGGAGATGCATTGGATCTTATATAGGATTGGCGGGTGGTTTCACTTTGGGCTTGGCCTCCTTATATGGGATCCAAGCCCACCAGAGGATCATATTGACACTTGTAGGGGAAGCGTTAGAGCTATGGGTTTCCATCACGTGACAGAGCATTATCTCATGCCATGGGCAGCCTCAACGCCTTCTGTAGTTTGTTCATTGCCCCACATTATATCCAAGATGATGCATTTGGACCAACAATGCCCCCAACCGGCTTACCATTGTATACAGGGCGTGGTAGCTGATCCGAGGCCCAGATAAGGTTTGTCTCATTCTTGAGACATGGGAGGGCAAGCACCATCTTCCGTGCCCTCATTTGGAGCAGTTTATAGGCTTATTTTACACTAGGAGACCCATGAGACCACTACTTGTGCCCCAAAGCCACTTTGGAGCACCACATGATGTTTACTTGGAGATCAAGGGTCCACCCCCTTGACCATCATTTATGGAGACCTCTTCTTCATCATGGCACCTTGAGGACTCGATTAGAGCTTCCTGTTGATTTTTGGGTCGCATCGGATGTGCTCTATCTCTGAAATTTTTTGGAGGGGATAGAACACACGAGATCTCCAAGACCCAGAAATTGTTTGGAAAAATTCCACCCAAATTGAAAGTTATTCAAGTAATTAATTATTTTAAATAGAGCCTAAGTTAAAACTTAGGGAATTTAAATAATTAAAGTGAATTAATTTAACATGTGGGTGAGAAGCTTCTAAGTGATGAGGATCAAGTCTAATATAATATTCGCTGTCGATTAAGGACCAGATCACGGCCGTTGATTCATCAACAATAAAAGTGTAAAGGAAGGCTTGAGGGTTAGTTGGAGAACACACTCAGTGAATCTAGAGAACAAATTCTTTTGACGGAGCAGTGCTCGGACGAAGATGAGATCTAAGTGATTCAATTGCAGCGAGGGGTAGAAGCAGTTATTGGTCGAAGGACCAAGAGTACATAGCAGAGCAAGGGCAACAAAGACAACAGAGGAAGCAGCGCAGCTACCAGGAGAGGTGACGTAGTCCCTAGAGAGGGTGACGCAGGCCCACACAGGGCTCACGCAGGGGCAGCGTAGAGCATTCGAGAGACAATCCAGATTTAGCTGAAGATTGGGGTTTCTGAGGCGGGAGGGATGAAACTTGATTTTTTGAGAGGCAGATCAGCGCAGAGAGGCAGATCAGTCCTCTGCCAGACCCACGCAGGCCTATGTATCTACTGCGTAGAGGCAGCTGGGGTTTCACTAGTTTCTGATCCGGATCAGCAGGGACTTGCAGTGTGAGGTAAAACTCACTATTTTATCTGTCTGCCGAGGATTTTTCTCTATTGGGTGAGCTTGATTTTGGCACCCTAGTTGTACTCAGAATACTGCTGCTTAATAATACAAACCCTTAGATCTGCGGCACCAGTTTACCCACATTGGGTTTTTCTGGGCACAATTGTCCAAAAATAAGTGTGTCCATTGTGTGATTGCTTCATTCATTTTTCAGTTCTTGATCTGTATATCGGTGTAGGCTGCTTAGTATTTGCATTAATGTTTTACTGAAGTATTCAGAAAATAACTTGTTAAATGTAAAATACAAGTAGGTAATGCAAATCAGTAAACTGCAGTAGGATTTCTGTATGGTTAGATTCAGAAATTTTCACACTTCCAACGACCCTCTTACACCATTGCTACATCATTTCAGCCTCATTTGGATGGCTTATCTTACACTTTATGAGCTATTTGGTGGGCTTGTCATCAAAGTAATATTATTTTTCACATGAAAATATTTTTAGGGGCATCTTAGGCTAATTCAAACTCTTAGAGGCTCATATAAATAAAGTAGAGCCTGATTTTTATCAAACGTCATCATCACTTCTTGGATCTCTCTCTTGAGAATTTCACACTTTTTCCTTGGAATGTCTACTAGAGCTCTTTTGATGCATTTCGATATTTTTGGGAGATGAAATTTTGTTCTCTCTTAGAGCCACTATCTTGATCCTGGATTGGAAATATCTCTTGCTATTTATAAGTGCCTTATGTTGAAATTTTTTCATGTAATAATGTCTTATGTGTGGAAATCTTGCAACTAGCTAGTTCTTTTTATGCCCTAATTATCGAATATCATTGAAAATATTGTTAGATTGCAAATTTGTGCATGTTACTCGTTGAATGGCAAGTAGATGAATGTTTCTAGTGGAATAGAACTTGTTTTTCTTCCATAAAGGTCCATTGATCTTGGGTGGGTAAATGCTAAAGAGTGATAGCTAGGGCATCACAGTTTAGCCTCCTTGAAGACAATTTTTAGCCGAATATCAAATCACATAGACTCCATAGCCCAAGGGGAAGGCACTAATCCGAGAAAACTTGGTGATAACCCCCTTTTTCTTCTCCTCTTTCTAACTTTTGGCCTTAACCCTAGACAACTAGGTAGGGGTTGATGCGAATTGCATTAGAGGGGTGACTTTGGAAAACCATTTGGACAGGCTACCACACTGGTGTTTTCTCTAGCCCTCCAAATTTGAGGCAATTCTCTCGGTTGGATTGTGTGAAAACTCAAGCCCTAGTTGCTTCCTGAAAATCATCTTAAACGTCGTCTTGGTAAGAGGTCTTCTTGAGGGTTTTTGCACATAGTATTCAGTAGAATAAATCATTCAAAACCCTTTCCCTACACATACCTTGACCTAGTGAGCTCTTTGGAGGGTCGCCTCCCACGGTTATTCATAAACCCTAGGTCTCGTGTGGTCCCATTCTACGCTTCTCAAAAATAGCAAAAGCCTATTTGAAAAAGCATATATCATACAAAGCTTATTGAGAGGTCCTAATCATCTTGGGAGCCTTGACCTTAGGCCTCCTTGTCATCATTGAATATCATTAGCCCTAGGTCTAGGTCTCCTCATAGGTCTCTTTTGGAGAGCCATTTGCTTCCTTTGAAGGATTGAGCCTTCATTCTGAGCCTCTCCTTTGAATGGACCTTGGAAACCACGCTATACCTTGTTATTGATCCTATCATCATTGGTGATTTCCCGCATACCGAGACTCTTCCCATCGGTGAAAGTCCATAAAGAGCGGGGGACACTGACTGAGGTGACAATGGGTCTTTGTCCCATTGTTGTCATTTGGTCTAGTAGTTGTCCCTCCTAGGACCCCTGCTAGATTGTGTGGCAACAAGTCTCACCCCTTTGTATTTGCTTCATTTCAATTCAGAGAAAGAGAGAGTAGAGAAACTTCTCTTTCTAGCTGGGTTTCTCCCTAAAGGGTTTCCCAAGTCATATTTTGGAGTTATTTTTTATCTGTTCTTTTATTTACGCGTTTTATATATTGCATGCATAAGCAAAAAATAGTAAATAAATTCATAAATATAAGGAATATTAACCCACATAGTATAGATTTTGGATTTCAATATATTTTTATCAATTCTGTTGTAATGAACTATCCAGTGGAATATCCTCGGCACTTTGCGGATCACTTTAGGAAGAGAAAACCATGGCAACTTTGCATTCATATAGACACAAACTTAAGAGGTCAAAATTCTTGGGGATTTATTCCAATTCATTAAATATGTGTGAAAAGTGTACTAAAAGAGACTATTGGATGAGTATTCATTTTCAAGATGGGAGGTCAACTGTTTTTGACGATTTCTTATAATTAGTTATCTGGCTAAATGAAAATTGTACCAAAAAAGGTCAAGATTGGGTTGGTGCATACCTTTTGTTGGTTATTGACTTCAGCTTTTGATGAAACTAGTTGTTCTTGAGCTTTGTACATTTCATTTTTCACAAGGACAATTATACCAGAGAAAATAAACGTAGAGATTTGCTAGCAAGTGTATGCTGAATAGTTGTGTGAGAATTTGTTCTTTATTCTCCATTTAGAATTAGAAAAGTGTGGTTTGGTTTGGTTTATGCACTGTTGCTTACTTGCATATAAGGACTAGTGCATGAATATGGAAGCTCCATAATTGCAATGATGATAAGAATGGAAGGCCAGTTTCTTTGAAGAGTACTAAGAAAATATAGAAAAAAAAGACATTAACATTTGCAATTGACCAAAATGTAATGCATATGATAGCTATTGTAGAATCTATGGGATGATAATATTTTGAATGTGATAAACTGTTATTTATGGAGCTTTGAGAGTTTTAATTTTGTTCGTGTGTCAAGAAGGATCGAATCAAGGGAAAAGATATGAAGCTCTTCTGCTGGATGCAGGAGGGACACTGTTGCAGACAGTGAAGCCCATTGAAGAGACATATGCAACTATTGGTTCAAAATATGGTAAGGTGAAGTGTTCTTTGGGGCATTGGGAAACCTTTGAATTATTGGCATGTTTTATGCTATATATTAGTTAATGTATTAGTGGTATGATATAAATTGTATGAAAACTGTTCTTTTTTACTGCTGCTTTTGTTGTCTGTACATGATGTGGGACTTAATGGTAAGAATTTGCTGAAGATGATTATAATTTTAAATTTACAGCCCTGTAAATGATATGTGAAAGAATTTGTTCCCTGTGCATAAGAGTGATACCATCAGATATTGATGCAATTTCATATTATAGCTAGTAAAACTGGCTCTAGCTCGAGAGACCCATAAATATGATTGGTCTCTGGACATTAAATTCTTGAGCATTAGTGGCCTGGAATCATGCAAACCAGCTATATAATTGGGAGTTTAGGTTGCCTTAGTATGTTTGTTTCATTTTCATGAATATTATTGGTGAGATGAGTTTTAATTACATTGTTTGGCAAAAGGGATGGGATAGTGTTAAATTTAGATAGACATGGAATGTTCTATGCTTAATGCAAATTTACTTCAATCTTTCTTAGACCCGATTCAATTTAGCAATCACATAAACATGAAAGTAAAATGCTGATAGAACACAATAATAGATCAACAAAAGACAAGCCAATAATATAGATCAGATTTTACAATTCTTCTTGTCCATCAAAGATAGAGATTAGTGTGCATTACGTTAGTCAACAGGATGCATCAGCCAGCAAAGTCTTTCTCAACATTAGATCAGCCAACCCTCCAAGTGTCACACCCAGCCCTCAAAGACAGCTCATCAAAAGTTAACTCTGTTCAACAGAAAGTCAGCGCATAAAAGTCAACGCAGAAAGTCAACGCTGCAGATTTAGGGCTTCGGCCAAAGTCAATGTTCAGCCTCGATTTTTGTGCCCAGAAATACGGCCTTCAAAACAGAATTTCTGCAAAGTTTGAGGTCAAAACATCAAGGGTTGACCACGGTCAACGCTGGTCAACGCACAACAAACAACCCTAAAACAGTCTGCAAACTTTACCCAGCTTCAGCTTTGCACGTGTGCGAAAAAGAGGCCTTCAAAGGCTGATCGAATCAATCAGATCACCAGAGAGAATGTGTGATGAGTTGATGAGCAAATGATCTCCAAGTCTCTCCAATTTATATCCATCAGTGAGGGTGTGTGACACATCTATTATGCTTGTGAGCCTACATTACAAATCTGGGCGACCTGGCACATTTGTGGAAAATAAAATCAAAATATATGTTTTGCTCATCCAAACAAGATGATTTTTAGATCAATCTTGCACCTCTCCGAAAGAGGAATCCAACAAAAATACAATCATTATCATATGAGCAGTGCAACATGGAGTTTGGACCTAGTTTCCCAAAATTAACACTCCCTCTCAACTAGGGCGAACTCCATCTGTCCACCTGTGCCATCCAGAGATCAGCACCATCATGTACTATCGTATAGCATCGTGCGTCATCCTGCTCAGAATTTGCTTATTCCATTCTCTTTATTTCAGAACAAAAGGTGAGCCACAAAGATATCACACACAGCTGACCCGAAGTCAACTTAGAGGTTAAAACCTCTCTCGAACTCAAAAGAGTCTCATACTAACCCGGAGATAGTTTACTGACCCGAAGTCAGTTTAGAGGATAAAACCTCATCATATTTGATCCCAGATCAATGTGTTGGACACATGCCATCCTAGACATAGAGAGTACGCCAATCTTTGATGCGTCCATCGATCTTGTTATGGTATCTATCCACATTTCCCACCTCATTAGCCAAATGAGAGGTACTTCTATGAGTCCGAAACTCCATGGGTAGGATGCGTGTGGGGCACATATCAGAGAGGTGAGCCAACTCAATATCATAATCTGCAAGTGTAGCTAACAACAAGGTTTGGCAAGCCTAGTCCCTTGTGTGTTTATAGCTCCAAGAAGCCACGCTGCTCCCCTGACTCAGAGCTCATAGTCCAATCTGGCCAGACCTCACAATGTGGTTCCTTCACGCACCAGCTTCGCGAGGTTAGGAACTCGGGACTTCCCTAGGGATTCAGGAGAATTACTTCATACCTTTCATCGCTCCTATATGATCGTGCCTTACGGCGCCTCGTTGTACCATAGCCCAGATAAAGTGGTATCTGATATCAATATGCTTGGATCGATCGTGGAACACAAGATTCTTAGAAAGGCAAATCCCACTTTGGTTATCACAAAGGATAACAGTGGTATCTAGCACATTCTCGAACAACTCACTGAAGAGCTTTCGCAACCAAACAGTTTCATAACAGGCCATACTCGCTGCAATGTATTCGGCTTTAGCGGCACTCAAAGCCACCGACTTTTGCTTCCTGCTCATCCAAGATATCGAAGCAGAACCCAAGGTGAAGCAACATCTAGATGTGCTATTGCATCCACCACACCGCCAAACTTCAATTGACACCAGATATCCATGGAGTCTCAAATCGACAAAGGTATCTCAACCCATGGTTGATTGTGCCCCAAAGATATCTCAATAGATTCCTGGCACCAATCCAGTGAATGTGATGAGGATCAACCATATGTTGACTCAATTTGTCTGATCGCAAAACATAATGTCCGTGGATTTGGGAGTTCATACAACATCGAACTTACTCAAAGGTTGATACTCTATGATTTCCTATCATAATCAATAACGTTCCGCACAACTCAATAAAGTTGAGTTTCATTGGCGTGACACTGCATTCTACAACACCAAACCAAATCTTCTAGTGTCTTTCAATAAACATATTTTCCTTGAGAAAGGAAAATCTCGCTTGGCCTTTGCCAGACCTCCAAGCCTAGGAAGTAATGCATCAGTCCTAGGTCTTTTATCTCAAATTCGGAAGCTAGCTCCCTCTTAAACTGATGAATGAGAGGGTCAGCACCTGTCAAAAAGACATGGTCCACATAGAGAACTAGAATGAGAGGCCTTTCTCTATCAACCTTAAAATAAAGTTTTGGATCAGAATTACTTCGAGTGAAGCCCAGCTTCATCAAGTAGCTATCTATCCTCTCATACCAAGCCCTGGGGGCTTGCTTCAACCCATAGAGGGCTTTCTTCAACCTGCATACATAGGTGTCTCTATCTTGGACTTCAAACCCCAGAGGTTCTTCCACATACACCTCTTCCTTTATTGAAAGTAGTCTTCACATCCATCTGATGGAGACTCCATCCTTGTGTTGTAGCAAGGGCAATGATAGATCAGAGGGTTGGTTGTATAGCGGGCCACTAGTGCAAATATGTCATCACAATATATGCCTTCTTTTTGAGAGAAGCCTCGGGCAACAAATCTTGCCTTTTACTTTTCATCACTTCCATCAATTCCATGCTTGATCTTATAGAGCCATTTCGAGGTGACGATAGATTTGTCCTTTAGTCTTCGGACCACTTCCTAGACATCATTTTTCATAATGTAATCATATTCTTCGTGCTTAGCATCCTTCCAAGGTTGATACTTTATGGCTTCTTCAAATGATCCAGGCTTAGGTTGTATAATTGTATTCATGGTTGCTAGATACCCTTGGTATCAATTTAGCGTCTTTCTTTCACGGAATGTCCCCCTTGGGGCAATATGTCTCTCGGCATCTTCAAGAGTGTCCTTGAGCCATGAGGGTTTTCTCTTATTTGAAGGAGGTGGATCAATAGGATCCATAGGTCCTTCAACATCGGGCATCGGTTCATCCTTCGGTTCTTCTTGCTTCCCTGCGTCTTCATCTTCTTCGTCTTCCTTGGAGCTAGGCAGATTTCTCACTTTTATGAGGGCAACATCTTCATCGAAGGTGACATCGTGACATATCTCCACTTCTCTTTGACCATGCACATAGATTCTATATGTCTTAGAAGTTTCACTGTAGCCCACAAACATTCACTTCTTTCCAGAAGCATCCAACTTGCTTCTCTTTTCTTTTGGCGCATGAACGTAAACAAGACAACCAAAAACTCTAAAATGACAAACATCAGGTTTCTTACTAGAGAAGACTTCTTCGGGAGTCTTGGAGTCTAGAGCAGAATGTGGGCATCTATTTTGAACGTACACAACAGTGTTCGCAGCTTCTCCCCATAGAAATTTCGGAAGAACTTGGTCATATAGCATGGTGTGGGCAGCTTTCACAATGGTCCTGTTCTTTCTTTCAGCAACACCATTTTTCTTAGGAGTATACACAGTTGTGGTCTCCCTCTTAATGCCAGCGTCATTGCAAAAATCATTGAATTCATTTGACTCGTACTCGGTCCCATTGTCGGTTCTCAAAACTTTGATTCTATTCTCGGTTTGATTTTCCATCAAGGCCTTGAAGGTACGAAACCATTTGAATGCTTCATCCTTCTTCTTCAAGAAATATATGCAGGTCTTGTGGGAGAAGTCATCTGTAAAAGTCATGTAATAGGAACATCCTCCCAAGGATGTCACGGGTAGCATACCAGATAAATCAGAATATATCAACTGCAAGATATTAGTTGTTTTTGTGACATTAGAGGGGAATGGTCCCCTTGTATGCTTCCCTTTGGCACAACCTTGACATATACCTTCATGATCATCTTTAAATTTGGGCATCCCTGTCACCACCTTCCTTGCTTCAGGAAGGGCTTTGTAATGAAGGTGTGTAATTTTCCGGTGCCATAACTCTCTTTGAAGAGTTGTATCACATGACATAGCCCCCAGTGGACTTCCTCCAACCTGGTAGAATGTATCAACTCTAAAACCAATAGTAAGAGCTTCCTTGAAGTTTTCTTCCAGATGCGTACCTTTCCATCAACAAATGCCACCTTGAACCTTTTGTCTTCCATTGCTGAAATAGACACAAGATTCCTCTTCAAATTAGGTACGTACAACACATCTTGTAAACAGAGGACTTGACCTTGAGATAGATGAAGGGTCACAGTCCTTGTCCCTTTACGGGATAGGTGGCATTATCTCCAAGGATAATTTCTAGATTAGTATCCTTCTATCAATCAACCAGACATCCAGGGTGTCGGGAGGAGATGCAACAGAGAGGGCAGATACAAGAATAAATTCATTTATGTTATTATCAACAACATTAGGCTCATCGTACCTGAAATTTCTTGACCTCTTGAAAGGTTTCCCATTTCCACTACGATCAGAGGGAGCCTTCCTTTTTCCTTTGAACCTGTTGTTCCTTTAATTGCCATTCCCCCTAGAGTTGTTGTTGTCATCATCCCTGGGAGAGTCCCTTCTATTAGGGTACTCTCTTGCATAGTGACCAAGCTTGTTACAAGTGTAACATCTTCCCTCCCTTCCTTTGGGCCTCGCTCTTCCATGGTTTTGATTTCTCGGACCACCATTGTTCCTCTTCTTTGCATGAGCGGTGAAGGCAGTAGGGTCACCTCCATTTCCATTAGAGGGATGATCTCTCTCCATCATTCTTGTCTCCTCTTGAGTGCATCTCGTCAATATTTCATCAAAATCAGGAATCACATTATTATTAAGAATAATGGTATTGAATACATACCAATCACGGGGGAGACCTCCAAGCGTAATGAGAACCATCTCTCGATCAGTTATTTATTCTCCAATAGCTAGAATATTGTTCCTGAATCAGTGAGCCTTATAAAATAGGATTGAATGTATTCATCCTTGCACTTCTTGATTTTCTTCAATTGATTCTTGAAGAAAATAACTTGATTAGCGTTGCTAGCCCTGAACATGCTAACCAACTTATCTTACATCTCTTTAGATGTGCTTAGCTCATAAATGTAAGCAATCAAGTGCTTATGAATAGAATCTTGGATAATCATCTTTGTTTTGATTTTCCCTTTTCTATACTTTGTCTTTGTGACAACAGGTGCTTTTGATGGAGGCTCATGAATCTTCCCCTGCACATAATCCATGACATCTTAGTCTTCTAAATGCCATATCCAAGGACATCTTCCATGCATGATAATCAAACTTATCCGTCAATTTATCATCACACTTGAAACCCTTATAGGTTGAGGAGGCCATTGGTCCTTGATAGGATTTCTTCTTCGGTGATTGCTTTTCACACTAGCTTGGGCTTTGTCTTCACCTTAGCTTTGATACCATGTTAAATTTAGATAGACATGGAATGTTCTATGCTTAACGCAAATTTACTTCAATCTTTCTTAGGCCCGATTCAATTTAGAAACACATAAACATGAAAGTAAAATGCTAATAGAACACAATAATAGATCAACAGAAGACAAACCAATAATATAGATAATATTTTACAATTCTTCTTGTCCAACAAAGATATAGGATAGTGTGCCTTACGACAGTCAACATGATGCATTAGCCAGCAAAATCTTTCTCAACATCAGATCAGCCAACCCTCCAAGTGTCACACACAACCCTCAAAGACAACTCATCAAAAGTCAACGTCGTTCAACAGAAAATCAGTGTAGAAAAGTCAACGTTGCAGATTTGGGGCTTTAGTTAAAGTCAATGTTCAGCCTCGATTTTTGTGCCCAACAATACGACTTTCAAAAATCAGATTTTCTATAAAGTTTGGAGGTCAAAACATCAAGGGTTGACCGTGGTCAACACTGGTCAATGCACATCAAACAGCCCTAAAACCAATCCGCACTTTTATCCAGCTTCAGCTCCGCACGTGTGAGAGAAAGAGGCCTCCAAAGGCTGATCGAACCAGTCAGATCACAAGAGAGAATGTGTGATGAGTTGATGAGCAAATGATCTTCAAGTCTCTCCAATTTATATCCATCAGTGAGGGTGTGTGACACATCTATTAGGCACATGAGCCTACATTACAAGTCTGGTCGACCTTGCACATTTGTGGAAATAAAATCAAAATATATGTTCTGCTCATCCAAACAAGATGATCTTTAGATCAATCTTGCACCTCTCCGAAAGAGGAATCCAACAAAAATATTGTAATATTCCCATTTTTGGTGACACCTACGACAGGGCCAGGATGGTCTTCCAGAGTTAGGAGCAGATAGGTCACAGGTACAGATTGGTGTTATCAGCGGGCTCAGGAGCTTTTCAGAGGAGTTTTGAGGAGTTTTCATGGTGTCCGGAGGCATTCGCTTGATATCCTCCATCATCCGAGCAGTTTGGCTTTCGTTCCGATGTATTCTGATAACTTTCGGAAATTTGAGTTATTTACGGGCTTAACTCAGCTGATTATGCTCAAGGTGGCATTCCGGGAGGAATACATGATGGAACACCTTAGTGTAATAGCTCATTGGAACCGGGACGAGAATACCTACATGGTGGGACAGTTAGACACAGATTTCGGTGACCGGAGGAGGCGTGGTAGCCGATTTACCCTTTTCGGCATTAAAAAGGAATATTTTAATAAAAGGGAAAAGTGCTCCATGAATAAAATAATAATAAAATAATGCTCTAGAAGGCTCCAAGGGATCTATAAAAGAAAGGGAGGAGGCCATTGGGAGACATCTTTGGAGGAGATCATTTACTTGTGTATGAGAGGTTTGAGGACATGGTTCTCTACTTCAGCCGTAGCCCCAGGACGGAAACCCTCGGGTGATTTGTGAATGTTGGACGGAAACCCAATACTCTTGAGGAGACTTCACTTAGAAGTTTCATAGAGCTTCAGAGATTGGCGTGAGGATCATCCAAATCTTCAACTTGGGCTTCATCATCTTTAGTGGATTCAGTGGTAGCTGTTGCTGGAGGGAGAGTGCAACAGTTCAGTTTTGGGAGGCCAGCGCCGTATAGCAGTGCAACAGATTGTATTCTTGGCCAATTTTCTATCTCAGCACTTTCTGGGTCAGATCTATATGTAAACCCCTCTTATTATTTATAATAAAAGCTGAGATTTCTCCTGTTCTAGGTGGTATTCGATTGCAGTATTTATGTGTTTAATTTTACATGGCAATCTTTTGTTGAATAGATGTTGATTTTTCAGTATAATTTGGGGTTTTAGTAAATTTCTGCAATTTTAGTTTAAATATCCCATTTGGGATATTACAAATATAATCATCATCATATGAGCAGTGCAACATGGAGTTTGGACCTAATTGCCCAAAATTAACAAATAGATACGTCAATTGTCATTCTTATGGCTTTTGTTTCTGGTGTGCTGTTAGCTATTCTGTGTCAAGGGAATTGTTCAATAAATGGCTGCAACTTGCATTGATAAGTTCATTATGTGCGATACACAAACTTGGTTTCTGTCTCTTTCTCTCTCTCTTTCTCTTTGATGCTTCCAACCCTGTCAAGAGTACCCATGGTCATGTATAATCCCGGTGATGGTTCAAAAGCAATCATTGCTTGGATTTATTCAATGCACTAAAGTAGTTAAAACTGATTTACCTTGGTCTCCTGCCCGCCAAATTCAAAATGGTCAAACTATTGGAAATACTAGAGGGGGGGGATGAATCAATATTTCGTTACTTTTAACAATTATCTTAAAACTGAAATCTCATCACATAATCAATTATCAACACTATGAATGAACATAGAGATTAAAGTGCAAATTCAAACTTGAAGAAGAAACACTTGAATGCGTTTCAAACATCTTCAATTTATTACAACTACTTGTGAAGACACCAATTCTCTGTAAGCATTGTTACCCACCACCAATGGGTGACCCCTATAGGAGAAATTTTCTCCTAGATTTGTCTTCAGTCGGCAGCTAGCAGCCTCTTGCAGCGACCTGATAGCTCTGATGTGCTACTATTCTCCGACACCTGAGCCAACCATTGTGTACTCCGCTCATCTGTCCTGATCGCATGTTTGAAGGTGGGTCATCCAACCCCGAAGGTATGATTTTTCATTATGTTATTGGGTGTTTATGCTTGTTTTTCGTGGCACACTTGGGCATGGACTATTGGGTGACTTGGAAGAATGAAGTGCTTTGGCTATATTCTTGTTCCCTTACCTCAACTGGGGGTTAATCATGTATCCTAGTCCTGTGGAATCTCCTTTATTGGATACTAGCTTTATGAGTGACACTATATGGTAAACCCTGATTTTGGTTGCATGGTTTTACTTCCCGATACCACATATCTTACTCCCCTCCGCTCATTACAAGCCCTTTTCACATTTCCCAATCTAGGTCCACATTTTTCCATTGGGTCTGTTACCCACCATTTTGTGGGTGATATCCCTAGGAGAAAATTTTATCCAAGATGGTCCTCAACAGGTAGCTAGCAGCCCCTTGCAATCACCAACTAGCTCGTTATGCCATTTCTTCGCCACCTGAGCCAACCATGTGGTCCCTCACCTATCTGTCATGATCGCATGTTTGAAGGTGGGCCTCCCGAACATAAAGGTATGCCTTGTCATTTGGTAATTGAGTATTGTAGTTTGTTTATCATGGACACTTATGGGCACAGATTAATGGGGGAATTTGGCGGAAAGAGTGGGTTAGGTCTGTGCTCTTGTCCCCTAAACTTCTTTTGGATGTTACCCTTGGATCTTAGTCCTGTGGGATCTCCTTTACTGACCCTTGGGTTTTAGGTTATTACTACATGGGAAACCCTGATTTTGGTTGCGTGGTCCTGCTCCCTCATCCACATATATCACTCCCCTTTCGCTTATTATAACCCCATCCATCATTTTCCCACTTGGGTCCACATTTCTCCACTGGGTCCACATAGGGTTAGCCTCCCCTTCCCCTTGCGACACCTTGGGTCAGGCTTGGAACAATGCCTCGGAGGTTGAAGCAGCTTAAAAAAAAGGGGGTGAAGCATAATTGGCCACATTCAATAGGGAAATATACCACAAGATGCAAAAGATGACCAAAACAAACATATTTAGCACGTGGGAAAAAGCCAATACATGAGCTCTACCCCATGGCCATCACCCTGGTTCCATAGGCCCTAGATGAGCCTTCTTTATCATTTAGGAACCCATGATTGTCTCAACCCCTGGTGGGCAATGAACCGCCCTACCTTTAAGGGGGTATCCATTGCTATATCTTGCAGATCATGCTCTTGTCCTTTAAGCCTCGAGTAGTTAATCAAAGAAAAATCATAAAAGGAAAAAGGCATATAAAGAAGGGTGGGAAAATCAAGGTCGGGGCACGTCATGTACCACGATTGCTCCCTCCTATACATTATATACCCAAGTGTGGGATTCCCCTTTACTAGCTACCCTTGTACTCCGATATGTGGCCCAGGATCGCCCCTTTCATTTCCTATTCCATTCACCTCTTTATCACATGCCACAACCATTTGAAGGATGTACCTTGGACATACTATCCCCTCTAAAGGTACTTGGTTAACCCCCTTTAGAGCTTGGAGATATTAGCACATGCCAAAGCCCACTATGGATGGGTAGGCCATTATGAAGTACCCACATGTTGCCCATGGGTTGTAAGCTCTTTGACTCAATTACTTTAAATGACTTGTTGTGCTGGAGGGCTAGGGGACGCATTGGATCTTATGTAGGATTGAAGATGGTTTCCATCTCGAGTTTGGTCTTCCTATAGGAGGTCCTAACTCTCCACAGGGCTACATTGGCACATGTAGGGTGTGTATAGAGAGCCATGGGCCTACACAACAGTAGACAACACTCCATGGATCCCCAAAGATGTTCAAAGATTGCTCGAGATTGACCTATTGGACGAGGAAGATGCACTTGATTCACCATTACCAACTGGCCCCATAGTGGCACCATGCACATGGCAAATGACCCAAGACTTGTATGCTGATGTGGCATCACTTACACTATCATTTGAACCCTTACAGATGGTCTACAGGCATCTTCGACCTACTTGGAGACCCATGAGGTTATTTGTGTGTCCCCACACCCACTGGGAGCACCACAAGCTTATTGTTTGGAGAACAAGGGGCCAACCCCTTGTCCACTACTTTTGAGAGTCTTATTTATCATTATGGCACCTATGGACTTTATCAGGCTTCTTAGGAGGCCCAACGACATGTATTATTCATCATTCTACCTATTGGGAGGCTTATTCTTTTGTTTATGAGCTAGTTTGGTGGGCCTGTCACCAAAAGTTAGTTATTTTGCACATTATTTTATTTTAGGGGCTTATGTAGGTCTAATTAGCTAAATCGAACTCCTTAGGAGTGTATAAATACAAGTGATGAGGATTCATTTTATCATCATCACTTGGTTGGACTTGTATCTCTTTAGAGAACTTCACTATCCTTCTTGGAGGACGAATTTTTGGAGCATGGAATGAATTTTGATGTTTGGATTATTTTCGTTTTGTCTCGGAGCTTCTTACTTGGCAAATTGTTAATGTTTGGATATACTCTTAATACATGTAAGTACATTTAATGCTAATTTTCTTCTTCATTTTGTCACATACATTGCTGCCGGATTTTCACTATACTAGGGCTAATTTGCTACATCCATTATTGCGAAGTTGTGGAAATTGGGTTTCTAGATAATGATGCATCGTGTATGGGCCATGTATTATGAAAGAATATTCCTAGAGATGCTTCTTTATTGAATTTCATCTTGATAAGCCATTAATTTTGCAAAGCGAAGTATAAAGTTCTTGAAGTTGCTTTTGTTGCTTCCCTAAAGGTCTGTGAAGTTGTCTTTAAGGCCTCCTTGACATAGAAAATTGAATTTCCATAGTCATTATAATTCTTGACTCCAAAATCTCCCCAAAGGACTAGGCATTGGTCCACCATAAAGGTGATAAATCCATATTACTCTCTTCCTTCACCTTTTCTTTTCAAGGTCTAGCCTCATAAATCTCCTAGGGCATCGTTTATCTTGCAAACCATCCCTAGGAAAAGTTCGATCTCTTGGCATCATCTGCGCTGAGGTTTAACTAGACATCCTCAAAATTTGAAGCAATTTTGACGGTTAGATTCTGAGATACCTCGAGCCCTAGCCCGAAGATCGAAACTTGCCCTTGGTTTCCTTAGGCCAAAGACCTCATAAGGATCCTCACCTTGTTTTGTGTTGAAAAATTCATTCTTTGATCGCTTTCTCCTCTGGAATAGGTCAAGTACATCATTGGTTGCTAGACCCTCCCCCCTTGACCTACCCTCCGAGTCCACTTGGTCCCGTGTGGTCCCACAAGGCATTAAGAGTAATTCCTCAAGGACCACCTGGAATCCAAGCCTCTATAAGAATTTTAGGGATTAAGGGTCTCCATTATAAGATAAATTCCCTAAACCTTAACCTTGAAATTCCCCATGAGCCCTTCCTTGAGAGCCTTCAACCTTGCCTTCCAAAGCGAGCAAGCTATATATCTGAGCCTCTCTTGTGAATAGGCCCCTAGGATCACCCTCACCCTATCATTGCCTACTCATTTGTGATCTTTATCATATCAGGTCTCCTCCCATCAGCGAAAGTCCATAAAGAGTAGGGAGCCTTAGCCGAGGTGACAGTGGGCTATTACTCCATTTGTTGCCCTTGATCTAGTAGTAGCTCTCCAATGACCCCCTGTAGATCCCTTGCTAGTTTGAGTGGTAATAGGGTCCACAAGGTGTTAGCCTTCCCTTCCCCTTGTCCACACCTTGGGTTGGGCCTAGAATGATGCCCCAAAGGTTGATGCAGCTAAAAAGAAAGATACAAGTATAATATGACCACATACAACAAGAAATATACCACAAAATGCAAAAGATGGTCGGGACAATAAAATTTAGCGTGTGGGCAAAAGTCGCAACATGAGCTCTACCCCTTATCATTATGGGCATCACCCTGTTTCCTAGGGCCCCTATGAGTCCCCTTTAATCATTAAGGAATCCATGAATGTCCCAACCCGTGGTGGGCGATGAACTGCCCCACCTTAAGGGGGTAATCACTACTATATCTTACACATCATGCTTTCATCCCCTTGAGCCCCGAGCAGTAAAATGAAGAAAAATAAATAAAAGGCAAAAGGCAAATGAAAAAGGGTGGAAAAACAAAGGCCGAGGTAACTCATATACCATGATTTCTCCCTCCTACATTCATATACCCAAGGTGTGGGCTTTCCTCATCATAGCTACCCTTGTACCATGGCATGTGGCTTGGAGCCTTCCCTTTGCCCCCACTTTGTTCCATCATTATTTCACATGACACCTACGATTTGAAGGGTGTACCTTGGACAAACCACCTAATAAGGTCATTCTTTAACCTCTCTTGCCAAGGGAGGTAGCACTAGTTTTATTTTTTGTAGCATCAGATGGTGTTCTAGCCTCGATACTTTGAAGAGAGGCCAAAACACAGGAGTTCTCGAAAACCCAGAAATTGTTTCTGGAAATTCATCTAGAGATGGCTCAATTACATTAATTGATCGATAATTAAAAAATGGCTAAGTTGAACTTAGGGAAATTGATTAATTAATAGTAATTAATTGAGAAAGGTGAGAATTCTCTAGAAACTCACACGAATCGACTTGGAGATGATCTCAGCCATCGATTAAGTTTTAATCTTGGTCATTGGAGTCCCAATTGGAAATTAAGAGAGGAGGTCGATGGGTAGATGGAGAAAACACCACTGCAGATAATTAGTTGCCCTAGGTAGTTCAAATTCCTAGTAGCAGGAGTGATTTAATAATGGAGATCGAGCCAGTGGGTGAGTTGCAGGTGGCAGGAGATGTCAGTAGTATTCGGATGAAGGATTTCCAGTTATGGGGAGTCATTTGCAGGGAGGCAAAGATAGCAACAGAGAGGTTGTGTAGTAGCCTCTAGGAGGCAATTTTATTTATAGATTCAGGAGGGCGTTTCAGAGATCCGAAGGCAGGAAAAATTCGTAGAGGTCGGGAGAGACACTTCCAGAGTCAGTGGCAGGCTGGACAGGCATTTTAGAGAGAGATCAAGGCAGTGCGAAATTGTGCCTGCGCAAAGGGTGATACAAAGCCAGTTTTAGTGCCAAATTGCTCATGGGGTGAGGGAAATTTCCTCACAATATTTTTGCCAGTATTTTCTCTATAGGATTGCCAATTTTCGGCATCCAGATTGTACTCAAATTTTCTGTTGCATTTAATAAAATATAAACCCTTTGTAATATTTCTAAATTAGCATGCAACTAATTGGAATATTAAAATCTAATTTTGCTTCTTCGTTAGAAGAATAAGAGGGTAGGGAGACCCATAAATCTCCTTAGTAGGAATAAAACCACTCCAAATGTGAATGGAGGGCATCAAAAGAGCTGGATAAAGCTCCCCTATGTGTGAACAAGGGAAGAAGCATGTGGATTGGGTCAACTTTGACCAAATCAACAACATTGGTATGGAAGTAGTGGACATTCAATGAGGGACAACGCAGTTTTGGAGGGAGATCCTTTGCATGGAAGTAGTGCCTTTAATGAGTGGGGCCAAGGGGGAGAAAGCTCACCAAGAAATTAGAATATAAGGAAGGGGATGGCAACCATTGTGATTATGTTTTTGGATTATTATTTGATTGTGGTCTGTTAAGACTTGTAGCTCTCTTCAACTGTTTAGCTAAGATTGCAGTGCTGTTTAGCACAAGGGTGTTCTCGAGCGGGAATCCCACCTTCATCCTCGGGGGACTTAGAGTGCCTACTCAGGAGAAGTTCTTGAGAATTATTTCCACATTCTGGCATTTGGCCAAGCTACAACTTTTTTCTACAACGCAGATTCTGTTTAGATATGTGCAGAGTTGCAGGGTGCAACAATGGAGGATTTCTTTGGATCATTTCTGAGCTTGTCTTCAGTGGAGGAAGCTTCCTTTCCATTGGGAGATCAGTAAAGAAGGTCCCTGTGCTTCATATCATATTTTGGCATCAGGCCAAGGCAGCATCATCCCCTACAGTGCAGTTCCAGCTCATGACTGTGTTATTTTAGTGAGCTGTTGCAGGTGTAAGTTCAGTGCTCCATTTGGAGTGTTTGCTTTCCATTGAAGGGATCATCCCTTCCTTGAGAGAGTCTATTGGAGGAGTGCCATTAAGATCTATATCAGTTTCAACCACCTCCTCTTTGTGCTTCAGTTGCAGTGATTCTTCAGCCCTAGGGCTTTAGATTCACCATTCGTATTTGGTGTATTTCCAGAAACCCTTCCTGGGTTATCTAGAAAATATTTATGGGAGCATAGGTCTCCATTTTTGGCCTTGTATGAGCATTACATTATTAGATTCATTTATATATGTTTTCAAGCTGCAGTATTAGTCATTAAAACTGTGCTGTACTTGCTTTAGTATTTTGCGTAGCAGTGTATTACATGTTTAGGGTGCTTTTGGGCATTCGAGGCTTCTTTTGCCTATCTTGAGGGATTGATCCCCAATATCTTGTACTTATTTATTGTTGTTATACATAATACCATGAATCTATCATTTGGCTCATATGTAATATGTTAATACTTGTCGCTATTTCCGTTATTGTGAGCTATATTGCTGCTTTTCCCATTTGGGAATATTACAGTGGTATCAGAGCATAATCTTGGCTCAGCCTGTGAAGACATTGCATCTATGTTATCAGAAGAAGAAGAAGCTTCTCACAGAAAGGAGAAGACTCACAGAAGAGACAAAGGCAAGTCTCCATTATTTGGAGAAATGGAGGGAAAGAAGTTTTCAGAACTTCTTCTCCAAACTATGCATGAGCTTAACAAAGAAATCAAGGGAATGAGGAGGGAAAGACATGAAGATCCCTCAAAAAGATTTGCACATGAAGAAAGCTCCAGTTCTTCATATTATCGGTGTGAGCATTCAACCACACAATCAGATCTACAACGCTCTACCACGCCTATGTTCATAGCAAGAGAGATGGAGGAAGGAGATATGCCAAAGGAGGAGACTCTTGGTGACTATCTTCAAGAGTATGAATCTCAATCTTAGAGGTTCAAAGATCATGTAAACTTCCAAGGGTTTTGCAAAATCAAGGAGAATAGAAGACCTAGCAATCATAATAGAAGCAAGAGGTGCAAGCAGCATGATTTGGGTAGATTCTTTCTATCTACTTTTGATGGGTCACCTAAATGCACATCTAGGGCTTGGGTGAAGGAGCTAGACACCTATTTGCAGCGGCACCAAGTTTCAGAAGATGAAGCCATTAGAGTAGTAGCACTGCATCTTGAAAGTAAGGCTTATGCCTGGTGGTTTTATGAAACTTATTCCTTGAATCATGTAAATATATCTACTTATGCAAAGTTCACTAGGAGGTTAGTGAAAACATTTGATGTAAAACCTGAAACATCCTTGGTTCAGCTAGCCAAGCCTAAACAAACAAAACCTTTGCATGAGTTGGAAGGCTCTATAGACCCAACTCCATTCCAGAATGCTATTGAGGGGGTTAAAAACTTGCAGAACACCTTGCTAGAGGCAAGATCCCCACTTCAAGAAGAGCTCTCTTCTCAAAAGGAAGACATGGAGATCTCTTTTTCAAAAGAGGGTCAAGACAAAGGGCCTCTTAATGAAGATGAGGTATCTTCCATTAATAATGAAGAGGAAGAGCAGGCAGGAGGTAACAACGCTGTCACATCAGGAGCAGATCTAGTACCTCATGAAGAGGAAGATGGGGCAATTACTCCAATGAGAAGAATTCTTGTACCCTTGCAAGAAGTTCCAAAGAATCTCACATGTAGAGATCAGGGTACAATCCATGAGTAGCATGTGCCATCATTGATAGATTGTGAGATCTTGAAGATGGAAGAAGAAGATAGGGAGGAGGACCAACATCATATGATTAGGAGCACACACCCCTATCTATTTCAGAAGGTTGATGCACAGAAGAGGCAGACTGATTTGCGCAGTGAGAGCAAAGACAAAGCAGTCCACTCATATATGTAGTCTACTCTTGATATTGATGTCTCAATGCATGGAGGCATTCCACCTAGGAGACCACCAGATCAGGAGATGATGAGAGATGCTTCACATTTGATTGCACCACTCATAGATCATGGAGAGGTGAAAACCTTGGGAGGACTTGACACAGTGCAGAGAGTCTGGGTTAGGCTCAAGGAGGAGGGAGACATTCTCCCAACATCAGTATTACACACTCTCACCAAACATCTTGCGCTGAGAAAAGATGTTTCAGGGATGGATGGCACCATCATGGTTCAAGGAGACCACTCCATGGATTTGGAGAATCAGAAGATACTTCCACATAGGAAGGACTCTTCCATATTTGGTAGAGGTTGGTGGCCACTCATGCTTACATTGGCCAAACTCAGAAAGTTTTTGATAGGTGATAGCTTCCCATGGAAGGCTAACCTCCAAAAACTTCCACCTTCACTAGAGCATGAGCAGCTGCAGGAGGAGCAGCAGAGGCAAGATTGCAGCATTCCGGTGTATGACTTTGGCATGGGAGATGTCAAAGAAGAGAGCAACAACATGAAAGGTGCTTACATGATAGATCAACAACACTGTCATTATTGAGTATTGACCCTTATTGGAGATCTCAACTAATAGTGGAATACTCCAAGGATCTCTTTTCAGGTAGAGTGCTTGATGACCAGTTATCTGATGGTAGATATGCAGTGGTAGATGGGGTTATCTATTTTCAGAGTAGAGTCTTCTTGACTAGAGCCTCTACGCTCAAGGAGAAGCTACTAGATGCAGCATATGAGGGTTTGCTCTTCAAACCCATTGGTTTTATAAGAGCATACCGTACTATCCTGGAGGGATTCATTTGGGAAGGCTTCAAAGAGGAGATGCACCATCATATGAGGAGATGCATGGATTGTTTGGAGGATAAGGAGAGACATGACTCTTCGGTAGAGTTATCACAACCACTTCCTTTCTCATTGGGAGTGAGAGGAGGCCCATCTATGAGCCACCTTACTAGCTTGAACCAAGTACATGGTAAAGATTGTATTTTTGTACATCATGATTCATTTACTATGTATTTGCATTTCCTTACCATTCATGTGCAGGGAATTGCTCCAAGATGGGGCACTCTTTCTTCTAGACTTCATGATCTACTTGAGGCCATAAGCAGCACTGATGATGACCACTCCCTAAGAGATGTTGGGGAGATGATATCTTATTCAGGGTGTGCTCAATTTGCACCATACACCATACACCTTCTCCAAGCATGTGAGGAGATTGGGGCAGCAAATAAGTGGTTGGAAAACCACTCATCATGCCATATTCTAATGCAGTTAGGAGCAAAACTGCGCTGGTTGCACATGAGGGACCATTGTCCTTCTCCATTACTACACATGGAAACTAGCATGACTTTGATTGTGATCCCATATGTTGATGATGTTCTTATTATTGTTGGGGACATGATTGGAGGGACGACACATTGGTTGGATGTGTCCATTGGGAATGAAACTTCCCACACTTCTTCATGCTTCAGGAGGAGCATGGGACATTATATGGCTACTACATTATATCACTTGTTTCCTTATGAAGTGAGCCATATTATTAACTTGTGTCTTTGGGAGGAGCCTCTCATATGGGAGGAGTTTTTCTATGAATTACCATTCTAAAGGGTGATTCATTTTATATGGATGATAGCTTGGAGATTGGAGCTTCACATGGAAATGAAAGTTCCCTACATTTTTCAGATCTATCCTTGCAGTTGCTTGAGGACAAGCAACATTTGGGAGGGGAGGATTGTAATATTCCTAAATTAGCATGTAGTTAATTGGAATATTAAAATCTAATTTTGCTTTTTAGTTAGAAGAATAAGAGGGTACGGAGACCCATAAATCTTCTTAGTAGGAATAAAATTACTGCAAATGTGAATGGAGGGCATCAAAAGAGCTGGATAAAGCTCCCCTATGTGTGAACAAGGGAAGAAGCATGTGGACTGGGTCAACTTTGACCAAATCAACAATGCTGGTATGGAAGTAGTGGACATTCAATGAGGGACAATGCAATTTTGGAGGGAGATATTTTGCATGGAAGTAGTGCCTTTAATGAGTGGGGCCAAGGGTGAGGAAGCTCACCAAGAATATAAGGAAGGGGATGGCAGCCATTGTGATTATGTTTTTGGATTATTATTTGATTGTGGTCTGTTAAGACTTGTAGCTCTCTTCAGCTATTTAGCTAAGATTGCAGTGCTGTTTAGCACAAGGGTGTTCCCGAGCGGGAATCCCACCTTCATCCTCGGGGGACTTAGAGTGCTTACTCAGGAGAAGTTCTTGAGCATTATTTCCACATTCTGGCATTTGGCCAAGCTACAACTTTCTTCTATAGTGCAGATTCTGTTTAGAAATGTGCTGAGTTGCAGGGTGCAACAATGGAGGATTTCTTTGGATCATTTCTGAGCTTGTCTTCAGTGGGGGAAGCTTCCTTTCCATTGGGAGATCAGTAAAGAAGGTCCCTATGCTTCATATCATATTTTGGCATCAGGCCAAGGCAACATCATCCCCTCCAACGCAGTTCCAGCTCATGACTGCGTTATTTTAGTGAGTTGTTGCAGGGGTAAGTTCAGTGCTCCATTTGGAGTGTTTGCTTTCCATTGAAGGGACCAACCCTTCATTGAGAGAGTCTATTGGAGGAGTGCCATTTAGATCTACATCAGTTTCAACCACCTCCTCTTTGTGCTTCAGTTGTAGTGATTCTTTAGCCCTAGGGCTTTAAATTCACCATTTGTATTTGGTGTATTTCCAGAAACCCTTCCTGGGTTATCTAGGAAATCTTTATGGGAGCATAGATCTCCATTTTTGGCCTTGTATGAGCATTACATTATCAGATCCATTTATGTATGTTTTCCAGCTGCAGTATTAGTCATTAAAACTATGTTGTACTTGCTTAAGTATTTTGTGTAGCAGTGTATTACATGTTTGGGGTGCTTTTGGGCATTGGAGGCTTCTTTTTCCTATCTTGAGGGATTGATCCTCAAGATCTTGTACTTATTTATTGCTGTTATACGTAATACCATGGATCTATCATTTGGCTCATATGTAAGTGTTAATACTTGCTGCAATTTCCATTATTGTGAGCTATATCGCTGCTTTTCCCATTTGGAGATATTACACCCTTGGCTGCTGCACTGATTTTCCCACATTGGGTTTTTTCTGGGGACTTTTGTCCGAAAATAACAGTGTCAAAATTTTTGTGTGAATATTTTTCTGTTCCTATTTATTTGCTTCTGTAGTGTTTTATTTGTTGAAGAAATTGCAGTGTGAATATTTCGTTATTTTGTCGTAAACAAAATAAACTGCATAATTAATTTATCAGTTAGAGAAAATATTTCCAGTTGCTGCATTTCAAGGAATTTTCACATGGTATAAGAGCATATTTGATAGTCAGGAAGCTCAGAGATGGAAGAGAGAAAATTTCACTGTTCAGAGGGAGCAGTAGGGCAAAATATTTTGGGGTTGTGCAGTGCCTAGCCAGGCAGTGTGAATCGCTGGGCAAGGGTTCGATTTTCCAGTTGCAGTTGTAGGAAAATTTGATTTGCACGTGGAATTCCAATAGGAAGAGGGAGCAGGAACTCAATATTTTCGTAGAGCAGATTTCTTGTCTGGGCACAAAGGGTTTGCAGCAGTTTGCTAGAGCAGAATCAGTGCCAGGTGGAAGAGAAAGTGACACACAGAGGGAATTTCTCTCGAAGGGTTTTAGTTCAGAAATCCAATATTTCTATTTGCAGCAAGCAGTAGCAGCAGGTAGATTTTCTGACTCCAGAAGGGAGTGCAACTAACAGAGCTTGCAGCCGAGCAGGAGAAAGAGGGAGATTTCCATTACAAGTCAATTTTTTTGTGAGATGGCCACAATTGGGCTTAGAGATTAAGACAGGTTAGAGGGAGCTTCCAACTATATCATCTGGAAGGTTAGGAGGTCCTTCCTGTTAGATGAGCACGACCTGAAAACCTATGCAAAAAACGTTGTGGCAAAACCTACTGATGTAGATCAACTAAAAGAATTTAGGAAAGAAATAGCCAAGGCGAAGTGGATGATCCTGGATGGAGTCCAAGATCATATAGTGTCACATATATCTGGCAAGAATACAACCAAAGAGATGTGGGATGCTCTCTCAGGGCTATATCAGAATCCTTTCGAGCAACAAAAGATGTTCTTGAAAGAAAAGCTGAGGAATATTCGAATGCAGAAGGGCGAAGGCATTGATCCCTTACTCACCAGACTTCAGGATATCCGGGATGAGCTTGCAGCCATAGGAGAGGCGCTTCTAGATACAAAGCTTGTGCGTTTGGCCCTGAACATTGTCTCTGAGGAATGAGAAATGTTCGTCCAAGGCATTTTGGGATGGGATACATTACCAGGGTGGGACAAGATGTGGTCAGACCTACAACAAGAAGAGATGAGCCGATCTCTGGTAAAGAGCTCCATCAACGACAACAGTAGCAAGGGATCAAAAGGAGTGAAGGAGGAAGACAATGTGGCCCTTTCATCAAAGGGGAATGCAAAAGGTCCTAGTCAGGGACAAGACTCGTAGGGAGAGAAGAAAAAGAAAAAGGATATATCTAAGATCAAGTGCTTCAGGTGTGGCGAGTTTGGCCACTACAATACTTAGTATCCTCAGAGGAAGAAGGACAACTAGGAGAAGCAGGATTAGACGACAACATTCGCAGAGATAGACAAATTGTCCTCTAGGTTGGAGGAATATTTTGCCGTGTATGCAACTATACCTCCAGGAGTGGGGTGGGGCGATATGGAGCTTTTGTCCCAGATTTGCGTAGAGATTTGGGCAAGGTTCATTGAGGTGAGCATCTAAAATCTCTTTGGAATCTCTGTGGTATATCTTCCTTGCCCAAGGAAGATTTCTCCCTTCTGCTGCCAAACCTCCAAACCAAGAAAATAGTGCATCTGCCCCAGATCCTTCATGTCGAATTCGGTAGCCAAATTTTCCTTGCAGTCTTTGATGAGCTTAGATGATCCAGTCAAGAACAGATCATCTACTTATAATACTAGAATTAGTGGCTCATCCCCTACTCTTAGATAGTAGAGGTTGGGATTTGCGTCACTCTTGACAAATCCCATTTTTTGCAGGTAGCTATTAATTCGCCCATACCATGCTCTATGGGTTTGCTTCAGTCCATACAAGGCTTTCTTAAGCCTGCATACATGAATCTTCTGCTCATGCGTCTCAAAGCCTTCTGGTTGTTCTATGTACACTTCCTCTTTTATCACCCCATTCAAGAACGCTGTCTTGACATCCATTTGGTGAATTTCCCATCCCATCTACGCTGCAAGAGAGATGACAGATCTGATCTAAGTGTACTGAGCTACAGGGGCGAAGTTTTCTTCATAATCGATTCCTTCCTTCTGTGCATACCCCTTAATCACAAACTTGGCTTTCAACTTTTCTATGCTACCATCTGCAGCATACTTGATCTTGTAGATCCACCTTGATCCTACAACTGATCTGTTCTGAGGTCTAGGGACTACTTCCCATATATAGTTTGTCATGATGGAGCTGTACTCCTCCACCATAGCATCTACCCACACTTGATGTTGAGCTGCCTCTCGAAAAGTAGAGGGTTCTCCAACCTGTGCTCGCTGCTACCAGTGCCTGGTACTTGTCTGGTTGCCTGTGTACCCTCTTCTCATTTTTAGGGGTTCCAATAAATTCCTCTGCATCCCTTAGAGTCTGTTGGATTTCTCTGCTCGTCCTTCCACTGGTGGTGGGTGGATTTACCTACTCTCCTTCTTGCACTTCCTCAGAAGAACTTTCCTCAGAATCCTTGTGCCGTGGAGAGGCACTAGAGCCATCTTCTGTAGGCTGCTGTCGCTGTACTAGTGGATCCTCATCAGACTGTGTATCTGTAGACATTTCCCAGGATCTCCTGAAAGCTCTCTCCATGAATTTCACGTCCCGTCTTACTATGATCTTCCTGTTCTCGGGAATATAGATGCGATATGCCTTCGCATTTTCGCTATATCCCACAAGGTATCTCTTCTCTGCAGTCTAATCTAATTTCTTCTTCTTCTCATCGGGTACGTGGTAATACACTATACTGCCAAATATCCTGAAGTGGCTCACCTCAGGCTTGCTGCCAGTGAACACACTCTCAAGAGTAACTTTTCCCAATGCTCTATGAGGCACCTTGTTCTGCACATACACTGCTGTATTGCAAGCTTCAACCCACAAAAATTTGGGCATGTCTTGATCATACAACATCGCCCTCGCAACTTCCACAATGGTACTATTCTTTCTTTCTGCGACTCCATTCTGCTCCGGATTGTATGGAGCTGTCCATTCTCTCTTGATGCCTTCCTTTGCGCAAAATCTTGTGAATTCTTTATCAATATATTCTCCATCATTATCTGATCGCAATTTCTTGATCCACTTTCTGGTTAAATTTTCTACCAAAGCTTTGAATTCTTTGAATCGCTCAAAAATCTCATCTTTGGTCTTGAGAAAGTAGATCCATGTCTTTCAGGAATGGTCATCAATAAAGGTGACAAAATACTTTGCACCACTGAGAGCATTCGTGGACATTGGTCCGCAGATGTCTAAGTGTGTCAAATCCAACACACTCTTGGCCCTACTGTTGCTTCTTGGAAATGTTGCCTTGGCATACTTCCCTAGTACGCACCCCTTGCAGACATCGTCTTTTTTTGTGCTAAGTTATGGAGCTCCCATTATTATCCTCATGTATTCTACAGATTTCACTAGATGACTGTGGATGTTTCTACTAGCACCTAAAGATAGCATTATTGTCCTATCAGCTATTTTTAGAAATCTCACTGCCTTCACTATCCTAAATAAACCTATTTTACTATATATTTCATCTCTGCCCCTTTCAAACACATCTTGCTGCTCCAAAAGGAATTCATTTTTGGGCCTGTTTACCTCATTTTCACTCTTCCCCTTACCCCAGCTCCGATTCACTCATTCTCCCTCTAAAAACCCCTTTCCCTCATCCTTTCCTCCATTTTTCAAAACAATGTAAAAGACCCTCTTTTACATTGTTTTAAAAAGCTTTCGGGACCCATCTTTTATGTTAAAAGACCTTGTTTTACATAAAAAACTCGACCCTTTTATGTATAAACCCGACTGTTGTTTTTATTTTTAAACCCGACCCCTTATGTTTTTAAACCCCCACGCTCATATGACCCTAACTTGTCTACCATATAAGCCCTCCGATATAATTCTCCACCCCCGCCTTTTGTTAATAAAACCCCCCCCATAAAACCTTTCTTCCGCCCTATTCTCGACCTAGGCTCCTTCTCCTTAAGCCTTCGCCCTCATGCATCTAAACCCCGCCCTCATATAACCTTGCCATATGCTCAAGCGCCCTGCTTTGAACTTAACCCCGGGCTTGCTCTCCGTTGAAACTTGCGCTCCAATAAAATCACGCCATTTGTCCCCGGACCCCACTTCCTCTGACTTACCCACCGCTCCCAGAGATTGCGGCCACCGTCGATCCCATCCCATGAGATCGGACGACCAGCACGACATATCGCAAATTTAATTGCGCGGAGGTTAAACAATCTTCGACTGCGCGAAATGGGCAGTTTTGCCCTGCCACGCGTCGCGAAATGTATCGTATCGCATGCCTTCCCCTAAAAACCATTACCGCTCCCCTTCCTGTGCGATAAACCATTCCCGATTTTCTGAAACCGTTTGCCCTCCGCGCCAAAATTCAAACCCTCCCGCCTTTGTTCGAATTTCTACTGGTTCCACCTTCAGAACCCTACCTCCCACGCCATTTCCTCCTCTGCAAACACCCTCCGATAGCCCAGAACCTCAAAAAATGCAATAGAATCCTCCCCGCAGGCTTTGAAACTAATTATTCGTGTTTTACGCGGGTTTTAATGGAGGAAAATACATAAAATGCATTCTGATGGTCCAGAAACGATGAATGAAGCCCTAGGAGACGATCCAGAGATTTAAGTTGAATTAGAAGGGACCAGTGGCCCTATATCAAGGTTAATCATCGGTGAAACACGATTATCTATGGTTATTAAACCCTCCAGCAAATGAAAGAATGCTTCCCTGCATCAATAACACAGAGACAGAGACACAATGAAGAAACGAAGCAGTAAAGGTCGAGAAGGCTAATTACAGATCAAGGACAAATAAGAAGTTTAGCCACAAAAGCAGAGATTGAAGAAAATGAAGACAGACAAAGAAGATTAAAGGATTAAAGGATAAAGGTTAATGAAAAGAATTAAGTCATAAAGGTAGAATAAAGAGAAAAGACAGTGAGACAATTTGTGAAGGTTAAATCAAAGTTTAAAGGCCTAATATAGAGTTTGAAGATAAGACAGTGGCATATTAGCCCAAAAGCACATTCAAATTAACTACACCTACAACAGTTACTTCTTCAAAGATATTTTGCCACCTACAGCATTTTTTCCTTCAATAAAGCATCAAACAGTTATTACACTCGGTCAGAGATATTTTCCATCTACCAGCAGTTATTGTAAAGTTATTACAAAGCCTTAAAAGTCAAACATTTCACATAAATCAACTCAGAAGTTAATATAGAAGTTATTATTTCAGGGTAAGATCTTCAGATATTTTTGCCTTGGGCCTTGCATGGTCTCAAAGGTCAAAAATCATTAACCTTGTAATAAATAACACTTAAAACCCTAGTTTAGCAACACCTCCTCATTTGCATATAAATACTGCATATGAGCTTCATTTTTAGTGTTGGTTGCTTAGTTAAAGTTGAGAATTGAAGAGTTGCTGAACTAATTGAAGAATGCTAGGCTGGATTGGAGAAAGCTCTGAGTCGCAGAGAGCTATTGTACATGGAATATGTAACTAGTTTGAACATCAATAATACAAGCACGTTCACAGGATCCTTGAGCTATGTTAATGGTGAATATTTCCTTCTTTGTCATTGTTTTTCTCATGTTTTACATTCTGTCCATATTCTCTGATAAAAGAACATAAAGTTTAGAGTAGGATATGCTGCTGTATCACCCTATTTCTGTTTGTATCCTTTATCTTTATGTTTTCTTCTGCAAGGTCTGATTGGAGGATTTTTAATTGCCCTTCAGTTCCACTTAGCTTGTTGTCTTAGGAATGATTCAATAGAGTGAAACCAGGGAAATTTATGGTGAGCCCATGCTCATTGGTACGGCTTGAGATATTGTTTTTAAGACCTTATTTGAAGTATGCTTAGTAGAGTCTACACCAGAGAAGTCTATGGTATGCCCTGTCCTCTAGTCTGCCTCAAAAAAAGTTGCTTTAAAGGTCCTTTAGAGTGTTAGTTTAAAGCAGATAGATTATTTCTGTTTGATCTTTGGCTACTCTCACTATTATCTTATATGTTTTCTTTATCTGAAAGTAGTCTTAGGAATACTGGATTGTTGTCTTAAAGGTTTGCTTATTAAAAGTTTGGCCAAAGAAGTCTATGGTATGCCCTGTCCTTTGGTTTGCTTCAAACAGTTACCTAAAAGGATTTTCTTGTCTAAGTAGAGCTAGAAGATTCTTAACTGACTATAGCTTTGCTGCTTTCACAACTTATTATTGTTTCATATCACAACCTACTTTAAAAAGATCCACTCGATATAGTTAGCTTGCCCTATGAAAACCCTTGCAAAGTTGATGAACAATTAAATCCTTTTATGACTCCATTGCCCAATGGATTAATGTTTTCTCATGGTCTATCATTTCAGTTGAAACATACCCTCAGTCACTCCAACCTTTGATCCCTCAATCAACCATTTAATCAACCAAAAAAACAAACAAGTCCTTAGAACTTCATAACTAGCCTAATATCCTAAACAAAGAGCATAAAGATATATCATTTGAAAACACTTATAAATGGAGAGATCCCTCTCTGATTCCAAAGTGGTTCTGATGTGGCCCCTGTAGTGTTTGTTCTTGCCAATCTTGCAAATCACAGGGAGCTAACACCCATGACAGTCTTCTTGAGGATCTTCAAGGCTCCATGATGTAGATGCCCCATTCTTCTGTGCCATAATTCATTCAAATCCCTTTCATCCGTACTGCCTATTAGTGCCATTGGAGACTCGAGCTGTAAATTATACAGTTTATGGCTCCTTACTCCAATTTCTACATTCCTTTTCCAACTAGGGCATTTGACATAAACTTTGTTGCCAATTAAGTATACATCGTAACCCTTGTTCTGAAGTTGAGACATCGAGAGCAAGTTCATCCCCAATCTCGGTACATGCAGTACGTTCATGGCCCGAAGCTTGTTACCAACTTATGTTTGAAATATTATGGTTCCTCTCCCAATGGGGGTACACTTAGCCTTGTTTCCCATTGTGATCTGAAAATTCATCTGCTCTTCTTGGTAGCTCGAGAAGCATTCTCAAACTCCTGTCATGTGAGCAGATGCTCCACTGTCAATATACCAGACACCTGGAGAGGCCGTGCTTGACACACAAGCGAAATCCTCTTCTAGTCTGGATGCCAGAACTGAAATGTCATGATCCCTCTGTTTCTCCATGCTTTCTGGAGGACTACGTGAACCCTTCCGAGCTGATGCTGTATCGATGTCGGATCTTAGTTCCATTGCAAAACCTCCTCTTCTGTCTTTTGTCTTTTGCTTTAATACCATGTGAAATTTTCAATCTGAAATACTAATGCAGTGATTGATTTATTTCGCCTACTTATTTATGATAAGTTATTTACAGATACTTCAGTAAATTCTAAAATAAACACAACTGCAGTATTCACTTTTTCAAAAAGCAGAACAACAAATATAACACATATTACGCAGTAGAAACAATCACATGAACACAGTGATTTTTGGACAATTGTCCCCGAAAAAACCCAAGTGGGAAAACTGGTGCAGCAGATGAGGGTTTATATTATTCTTCAGTAGTGGAAATCATTTACAGAAAATATGACGAGCAGATGTCTAGCATACACTTGAGATAATTTTTCCGAACCCTTTGGAAGAATTTCTGACACACTGGAGGGACCCTTCTTTCCTTTGCGTCACTCTGTGTGGCCTTCTGCGCAGTCACTGCGTTGGACTGCGTCACTCTGCGTGGAGGACTAGTGCTGCTGCTCAGCGCTGCCCCCTCTGCGTCCTCCTTCTACCTCTTTCTTCCTATGCTGACTACCCCTTCCTCCTTCTGTCTCTGCAACTCCACCTCTACAACCTCACCCTCTGAAATCGAATTCTCTTACTTCAGAATCGATTTCCTTCTGGTACTGAGAGTGTGCCCGACTTGCTTTCCAAATGACTCTCAAGCCTTCTCTTATAGTCTTCTCGCTGATGAATCAACGACCCAGATTAGATCTTTAATCAATGGCTCAGATTAAAATATGACTTGATCTTCGTTTTCTAGAAGATTCACACTCTGCTTTATTAATACCCTTTAATTATTTATTTTCCCTAAGTTTAGACTTAGGGATCACTTTAAAATAATTAATTATTTTAATAAAGCATGATTTGAGTGGAATTTTCACAAACGGCTTCTGGGTTCTCTGGAATACTGATGTCCAAGCCTCTTCCCAAAATATGGGACTTGGAACACTTTCCAATGCTACAAAATCAACAACTTGCTCGTGCCCCAATTATTCGTAGATCAAACCAACCCGATCCCACGTCAGTAATTGCTCCAAGTCCTCCAGGAGGTTATGCCATTCCTAGGGAGACACGGGAGGTCATGTCTCATCTTCTAGCCCTCATTAATGGAGCACTGACTTGATCCTGAGCCACTTGGAGACCCATGAGACACATTTGGAGCCCACAAAGCCCAAATAGGGGTTTGGAGATGTTTTGTAGCATATGGAGGACATCCCCCTTATCATCATCATTTTTGAGGCCCTCTCTCTCATTTTTAGCACATGAGCCCTCAACACTGCCCCTCTAGGCCTCCATGTCAACCTTGCGTGGGCTTTAAAGGGCTAATTCGATTTTATTCTTGAGCTGTCATGGTTGGCTTGTAATCATGGGTGGGTTACTTGATATTTTAGGCATTGGAGGGGCTTTGTCTTTCGTAATTTGAATTCTTAGCTATTGTATAAATATGAGAGAGCTAGTCTCTCCCTATCATAACACTTTGGATTTTCAATATCTCTTTTAGAGAATTTCAGATCTGCAATTTGAGGATGAATTTGGACGAATTAGATGAATTTTGATGTTTGGTTAATTTTGCTATCTCTCTTGGAGCATATTTTTGGCATGTTGATGGATGGATATGTTTTTCTTTGTCTTGTAAGTGCTATTTAATGCTATATTTCTGATTTTGATTAATGTCTAATGTATGGAATATTGTCTCATGGTTAGTAATGTGCCCAAATTAATGAAATATTGTTTAAGCATTGAAACTATTGGGAAATTTTGCATGTGTTACTCATAGATAATGTAAGGCTGAATGTTCCTAGTGGATTTGTAGCATACACATCCTTGAAGCTCCATTAACTATTGCCATCAAAGTGTAAATATCTAGAAATTGTTTTGTTGCTGCTTCCATTAAGGGTATCAAAATTTCTTCTAGGTCTCCTTTAAGAGCGAGTTGCCTTATCAAGGTTATCTTTGGCTCAAATTCTCCCAATTGCTAGGCACTGGTCTTAAATCCTTGGTGATCACTCTCAAATTGATAAATCATCGTTCTTTCACCTCCTTTTCCTCGTCCCTTTAAGGTTAAGGAGGCCTCTTTAGGGCTTGGTACGAAATCCATTAGAGGAGTGCGCTTTGAATTCCGTCTGGATACAACTCTTCGTTAGTGTCTCCTCTAGTGATTCTCAAGTTTTGGTGGTTTTCATACAGTGGAATCTTCAGAAATTTGATGCCCTAGCCATCACACCAAGAGGGAACCTTAGAAGCTAATCCTTCAACTTGGGGATTCTTCGAAGGCATTTGCTTCAATACTCATTGGAGTAAGTCATAAACTGCCTTTTCTCTTGTCTACCTAGGCCTTGGATGAACTCATACCTCGCTAAATATCTCAACCCTAGGCCTTGTGTGGCCTTCTTTCAAAGGGTTTTTCGTGGAAATTCTTACTAGTTTCTCCCAAAGATCACACATTTATTGAACCTTTCCATTGAATGAACCACCTTGCCTCACTTCAAACCTACCATAGATTCATATCTATAACAAGTGATTCATGCTAGGACTCCTCCCGTCGGTGAAAATCCGAGAAGAGTAGGGGACATAGGCTATGGTGACAGTGGGTCTCTGTCCCAGGTGTTGTTGTGCCCTCTAGCTTTTGCCTGTTTACAAGGCTTGCTAGTTTGTGCAGCAGCACACACCATGTTAGGTCCCTATAATACTAGTGTAGCCCCCTTATTGTTATTGTTGTGCCCATGTAGCCCCCATATTGTTATTGTTATGCCCAATAGAAACCCACTATTGTTATTGTTGTGCCTTTACATTATTATTGTTATGTAGGCTCTAATTATATTGTGACCCCTTAGACTCCTATATATACAAAGGAGGTCTTGTCATTTGTATCATCCAAGAATTGTTCATTTATGTAATGTAAAGGAGGTTTCCCCTTAGAAGAGGCTAATTTTCAAGTCGTTGATTTATCTTTTCTTCTATTTTGTGAGCTGGTTGCATAACATTTGGTATTAGAGCTTTGGATTCTAGAGTTTCGCTTCTTCAAATAGGTCATCTTGGCATTTTCGCTATAACTTTTTTTTTTTCTATGAAGTTTCAAAAGCTGAAATTGCAACCACGTGGAGCCGAAATATTGGTGAACCTTGTGTACGAATTTCAGATCTTGGTTCGCTATATTTTCGAAGATATGATTTGAGGAAGTCAGGGTTTTTGCAGACTCCATAATTTCATTTCAAACAAGTGACCTAGGGAAAATCGTTATAACTTTTGTTTTAGGCATTGGATTTGAATTCTATAAAAAATGGTATAAAGTGCATGTATTGTAGTTTTTCTTGTAGCAATTTCAGGACTGAACGTTGAAACAATGACACGTGGCATCTCGTACAACTTCACTCTACTGAACCAGTCCATAATCAGGTCATTGTGGGAGATTTGGAATAACTCTATATTGAAGAATCCAATATTGGTTTGACTTGTGGTATTGGAAAGAAGATTCATAGAGTTACAACAAGACTAAACTTCAGACCTTGGAGATCCGAAATTACAGAGTTACAACTTGTAAAGACCTTAACTTTCTGAATTAACAATTATTAACAAAATTCATAAGTGTAAAGCCCTTAATTTTCAAAATTAACAATCATTCACAAAATTCATACTACCGCATTCAGAGTGGGATTTTTGAAACATAATATATATCAATTGACTAATCAATACTTACCTGGAACCGTGTTTGGAGATGTTCCTGATCTGCCATGGCTCCAGCTCCCGTTACCAAACCGCCGTTTTCCTCCCAGCCTATCTGAGGTCAATCTCTCCGGTCCCCAGATTCAGAAGACAAGTCTTTTGGCCCCCGATCACTCCATGACTCTGTTAAAACTCTAGAACTTACTGCTCATGTATCACGCAGTTAGAACTCCTCTGACAGCATCTGAGTCAGTTTTCCCATTCACTACCCATGCCCATCAAGTTTACCCCTCTTCTCCTTTTATACACAAACTCCATCCCAGATCTTTATTAAAATATCATCTTTTAATAAATATCTTTGATTTCTAAAATATCTTAGTTTTATTAAAATATTATTATTTAATAAATATCTTAGATATTTTAAAATATTATTATTTAATAAATATCTTGGATTTATTAAAATATTATTATTTAATAAATATCTTGGTTTTATTAAACTATTATTATTTAATAAATATCTTAGATTTATTAAAATATTATCATTTAATAAATATCTTGGATTTATTAAAATATCATCATTTATTTGCATAAGTCAATGCTTTTAATATTTTTTGAACAAAGTATTAGTTTATATTATGATAGTGGTAGATATAACTAATACATTCATTATATTATGGTGAGTTAGGGATTTACTCAATACTTCAATAATTCACTCATTACTCTACACCGAGTTTCTTTTCATAATTGATTAGTGCATGTACTAGTGCCATACATGTGATACATGCATATGTAGCTATCATATGCATGCTAATATTTCTATGTTCCATATAATTCGGGTTGGGTCGTTACATACACCCCCCTTCAGAAAACTTCGTCTCGAAGTTAAGTTTTATGTCGTATATCATTAATTATATTAATGATTAGTATAATCATATAAGGTTGGTGTATCATAGTTGAATTTTCGTTTAATGTGTGAGAACACTTTTAACATTTATGTTTTGATTTATTGGTTTACCAATTTAGTAGTTACGTCTTGCCCCAACAGTGTTCCCAAGCTATTCTAGAATCATCCTATCCTCCCTAATCTCTTCCGCTCCCATCCTATTTGACCTCTACAGGAATAGGCCATGGCATTAGTTTTACTGATCCAACCATCCATAAACCTAGGGGTGTCAGCGTCGATTACGTCGACCTGATTGACCAGTAGGCAGCCGACAATCATCATCACACGTCTAGGGGAGCGTGACTCGCACAACCCTCCCATGACTCCAGGTTTTGGAGGATAAACGGTGGGCAACACCTCCACCCCTCCTAGTAGAACCAGGGTTAACACTATCATGGGATCTCAGTGCATCTCAATTGTTCTTGGAGTTTTGTCATCACGCGGTCGGTTTGGTAACGATATTATTTGCAATTGAAAACACTTGTCCACAAATTATAACATATGTATCAATCTGTTCAAAGCAAATTGTTACCCATATAACAATTTCTACACATTCCAAACATGTTGCTATCTAGAATATTGACCCTTGGGTTCATATAACCTACTTGGTTATGTTTATCCAATAGGTCTATAAATTCACTTTCACCTTGAATAGTCAAGTGCAATCACTCTTTTATTTCTATCTCATCATTTATGTTGATATGTAAAATTATAGATACCATATCCACAACATAATTCATAATTTATTTTAGTATCCCTGTACCAACAATGTTTAAGCAAAACTTTCTTCATATTGGTATCCATGTACCAGTAATGTTTAAGCAATTAATATATTCTCACATCATAGCACAATGACAGTCTTAAGTACCATCCAAAATAAGGTAAGATTATACAAAATAAGTTTTTAAATACTTATAAATATAACCCATAGTTATAAATGTCACATAGAATAATCGAACAAGGATATACAAATAAGGGTGTAGCTACCATTTTTTATACTATATTAACCGATTAACCTTATAAAAGTCACAGGTTGAGACTCCAAATCTAAATGGAGGGATGCTCCAACCTTTATGATTGCATATATAGAAACAAAATGAATTGAAACAAGAGCACAAAACACTTACTGTTTAGTCGAAACATGATCTAATTTCTTGATACAAGTTGATTTATAACTCTAAAACACAAAACTACATATTGATCCAGCCAACCTTTTAATTCTTGTTATTTCTTTGTCTTTTAAGTCTAATTATCTTTGTTCTGTAATCTGGATCCAAAGAAATAATAATATCGTTAACTTTTTTATCATGTTATTTCAGTTCATCTTCAGCCTAAAATCTAGAAAGCCAAGGAGTAGGGTTTTGCAGGGCTAATCATTAGGGTTATGCTAGAGATGGAGGAAGAGTTAATTGACTACTCTAAAGATCCCTTAGTGAGAGGTTTATTTTCATAGAAAGAATTTATCACTGCTTGAAAATGCATTATTTACTTTGCACTATTCTTGGTCTACTAAGAGTGTCATGTTTTCAACAAGATGTCTATTGTTGACAAACATATAATTCCCTCCTTTAATAATAAATTCACCATTTATAAGATATGCATAGTCACATTATTAGTATGTTACAGTTTTGATATAGTCTCTTTACTTGCAAGTTTCACCATTTAGAGTCTTTACTCTAGCTAGGATATCACTAGCTTTACCATAATTCCTTAAACCATTGTTTCATTTCTATTATATTGACTCATTTAATCCAAATACATAACACATCACTGGTATACCCTTTCCTTATTCTTCACATTAATCGTTTTCTCATTAGTCCTTAGGTCTCATTTTATCACTAAATGTATCTTCTTTTCTAACGATGTATAATTATTATCCTTAATATTTACCTTTAACCATTTTCCTAGTTTATCACTTGTTATTTTTAACAAATTAGGAGTGTTCACAACTCCTTATAAGTCATTGCTTTGACTCTTACCAATCATGTTGTTCATTTCTTTTTGATAGAAAACATCTCTTCACTTCCTTATACCAGATATTCTTAATATTCCATGTCTACTTCAATTTGAAAAAGAACATATTTATCAAATTGACCTTGTTTTCTCACCTCTAGTCATCATAGTTTTATTTTCTTCTCTTAATGCATACCATTATTACACTTGGAAATGTCGTTACTATTTCCAACTTGGATAAGACTATAAATAAATTCAATAACGTGGATATCGAATGTAATCTATTTATCATTTCAGGTTTAAGGCATCACGGGATAGAATTTCCCAATCATACTCCCTGATGTCCATAATCCATGGCTATAGTTAGTCACTTAAGGAAAATTTTATAATGTGACTCTCCCATTAGAGAGAGAAACTTTTATATATGTTGCCATGCACATAAATTATTTTATAATTGATCAATTTTATTATAGATTCACTCTTTAATCTAATGTCATTGACTTCTTATGTTGCTTTGTGAAACTTCCACTCACTCACCTTTGGTGCTATTTTGTCGATCTCAACATTCTAAGTTGATTATGATAACTAACATTTATTATCATCATCAGAAGTTTGCCATTTCATTCTTTTCTCGTCCTCTCTAGGTACTATATCGATTATATTATGGTAACAATGGAGATCAAACTTTGAAATTTTTTTCACTTCACTCTCGACCATGACTCACCGCATCGGTTTCTTCGCAGGACGGCCGGAGAAGATGACCAAGTCCTCGACAAAGTGAGGGTGGTAGTGGTTTCCGCTGCAGCAGAGGCGTTGACGGCCAGTGTCCCACGGCGCCACTTGAATTTTCCGCCTACTTTGAACGCCCCTCTTGCTAGGGTTTAACCGCAGGGAAGTAGTGGCTCGAAGTCCTTTCCTTGAAAGCAAAAAGGAGCTATCCACGATAATTCCCTGGAGGCGAAGGCCGCGTCTATTTTCGCATCCACTAATACTTCATTAACAATCGGTGCTTATTTCTTCCCAGTAGGAGACTCGTGTTCGGTGGAATCGAGCAGGAGAGGACGCCGAGTGGCAGCGATTTAACAGTGTTGCTTAGCTGATCGAGAAGGGTTGAAGCAAACGTATTTTTTTTTATTGAGTCCTCCGACTTCAGGCGTTGTGAATTTGCTATTTCACAAGCCGAAAGGGCCGAAAGGCTGTCAATCTGCGGCGGAATTTTCTAGAAATAGAGCTATGACTTGGTCGTTTCTTCGTGCTCATTGCCTGATTTGGATTTCTACATTGGGATTTTAACATCTACCTACCCAGACATATGTTTCTCCATTGTTTCGTGGTTTTTGGAAGAGGATAGGCTCAGCTGAATGTCCTCAATGAGATTTCAACACGTAGATGCAGAGCTGTCTAGTGTTTCGTGGTTTTCGCAAGAGGACAGGCTCAGTTGAATCTCCTCAATGAGATTTCCACATGTAAAAGCAGACCTATTGTTGTATAGTCATTCCACCTTCCGGTCGAGAGACGTGTTTGAGTGTCTTGATCATTCAGTGGACGCATATTTAAGAAAATGATGACGAAGATTTCCAGAGGAATGCGCAGATACAAAGATACGATGAAGCATAGGGTTAATGGCAGCTTACATCGACATCCATGCCAGAAAATGGTGTCAAGCATGCTTTGGATTTGTTATTATTCTGCTGGTTTTCACCTCTTCCATTGGTATATTACTTGAATTATCAGTGTACTACAAGTTTGAAGTTTCTTTTCAATTATGATTTTGGTGAAACAGGCCCTTTATAGTGATAAATGTTAACTGAATAACTTATTTCCATCATTCATCTCTGTAGCTTATGGAAGGAGTATATTAGAAGCGAAGAGACTTACCAACGACATGCAGAAATATCATTTTGTAAATTTGGGAGGGTGGCTTATTATCAAAGGATGGATCACACCATCGCTTTTTGAGGGGATTCCTGACAAGGATCTACTAGTATTGGTTCTCTTGTGCCCATATTGGACTTTGCAATGCCATCGGTTGCTCGTACAATTCGCAGCTGGAGTTTCTTATTCTTAATTCGATTTTAATGTTTGATTTTGTCAGGATGGGACACAGATCCAGTTAAAATCGATGAAATTGGGAACCTACGTGGTTGCAGAAGATGGAGGGGGAACAATCATGGCAGTAAACAGAACTAATCCCTCGGGTTGGGAAACTTTCAGCGTATGTGTTTGTTGACAAATTAATTTGCGCTCCTACCGTTTGCTTCTTTGATGATGAATTCTGAAAGCGACTTGTACTGTTCAGTTACGGCGTGTGAGAGATGGCTGCTACCAACTTAGAGTCTTCAATAAGCAGTTTGTAGGAGCCCATAATGGAGGAGGGGGTATTGTGAATGTCGTAGCCACCACACCTGAGAGATCACTAGATCTAGCAAGGATCATTTGGAGAAGTCCCCATTCCTTGAGAATTTGAAGAAGAAAAACAACAGTGTCCTATATATCATATGGAACATTTCGCATCAGCCCAAGCACATATCAGATCTGATGGTGAAGGAGAGCATAAAGAGCTTAAACGGAAGTATGGCCGCGAGATTTTATTCACCGAGCCAGCAAACCTTAAGCTAATGAGCAAGGCCAGGCAAGTTTAAGTTTCTGTCCATGTATTAGGCATCGAATAAATCATAGCGACAAAGTTCAAATGCCAATAGTATCGAATTACTCATAGTAGCAGGTTTCAATTGTGAATATAAATAGAATTCAATACAGCAAGAGAGGAGATTTTTGATAGAAAACATTTTGAAATGTGTGGACTTTTGTTTTAAGGTTTAACACCATACTGTATGGAAAATTCATTAAATTTAATACGGCTGTCAAATTTCCCACAGCAAAGCCCAATACCATTGAATCTTGTTCTTTGGAAATTAATCATGAAAGGAGTCTTCATACTTAAAAAAAAATGAGACCTTATGAGAATAGCTTTAGCTTGGCTGTGTGGACTTCCCAGCTCTCTGAAGGTAAGTGTCTTCAATAGAAAGAAGGAAATTTTAATGCAATAGCTCAAAACTCAAGAGATGGAGGCAATACAAGCTTGGAAACTCATAGAAATGATTTAAAATACCCTAAGATCCACAAAGTCTGAAATTGTGCTCCAATACCATGTGTAAAGACCTTAACTTTCCGAATTAACAATTATTAACAAAATTCATAAGTGTAAAGCCCTTAATTTTCAAAATTAACAATCATTCACAAAATTCATACTATTGCATTCAGAGTGGGATTTCTGAAACAGAATATATATCGATTGACTAATCAATATTTACTTGGAACCGTGTTTGGAGATGTTCCTGATTTGCCATGGCTCCAGCTCCTGTTACCAAACCGTCGTTTTCCTCCCAGCCTATCTGAGGTCAACCTCTCCGGTCCTCAGATCCAGAAGACAAGTCTTTTGGCCCCTGTGCCCAAAATTTCAATAAGAATCGAGATCACTTCATGACTCTGTTAGAACTCTAGAACTCACTGCTCATGTATCACACAGTTAGAACTCCTCTGACAACATCCGGGTTGGGTCGGTTTTCCCATTCACTACCCATGCCCATCAAGTTTACCCCTCTTCTCCTTTTATACACAAACTCCATTCCAGATCTTTATTAAAATATCATCTTTTAATAAATATCTTTGATTTCTAAAATCTCTTAGTTTTATTAAAATATTATTATTTAATAAATATCTTAGATATTTTAAAATATTATTATTTAATAAATATCTTGGATTTATTAAAATATTATTATTTAATAAATATCTTAAATTTATTAAAATATTATCATTTAATAAATATTTAGGATTTATTAAAATATCATCATTTATTTGCATAAGTCAATGCTTTTAATTTTCTTTGAACAAACTATTAGTTTATATTATGATAATGGTAGATATAACTAATACATTCATTATATTATGGTGAGTTAGGGATTTACTCAATACTTCAATAATTCACTCATTACTCTACACCGAGTTTCTTTTCATAATTGATTAGTGTATGTACTAGTGCCGTACACGTGATACATGCATATGTAGCTATCATATGTAGGTTTCATATGCATGCTAATATTTTTATGTTCCATATAATTCGGGTTGGGTTGTTACACAACCATTGCAAGATCGAACTCCTAAAAGAAATAAAAATGTGTGTATTTTTTTAAAAATTGCATAACTTTTGTTTGTAAAATCAGTTTGAAGTGATGCCCAGGGAATATTGAAGCATAGATATCAGATTGGGTTCTAAAATGCCTCCCAAACAAAATAATTCCACACCCATTAAGCCCTCAAAAAGCCCTACTATGACACATGAAGAGGAAGAATTGCAGCATGATACATCAAAATTACGGGACTAAGTGCAACAAGTTTCACTCTCCCCAAGGACAACTAAAGATGAACTAAAAGGGGACTTGGATGGTTTAAAAGAAGAAGTAAAATGTGACATGGATGGTTTAAAAGGTGACATGGATGGTTTGAAGGGAGGTTTTGTGAAAATTCCTAGATACGAAAATCTAAAGATCTGTTACCAACTATAAGGTCACTTACTCCTATCTGACAAACAAATCTTACGGGAATTGGTGGTCTGGAAATCTGTGAAGTAGCTACTAAAACAACCTACACTTAATTAAAATGATTCCGAAACAAGGAAACTGAGCAAGAAATCAATCACACATAGGACACCTTTATTTTGGATTGAGTTTTCGGAAAAACCCAATGCGGGAAAACTGGTGCAGTAGATCTGAGGGTTTGTATTATTAAACAATAGCAATTACTGAATACATCTCTGAATACCTCAAGGGTTATTTAGTTATAGAGAGAAATATTGGCAAAAACAAATTGTGAGAATACCTCACTCAATCATTGGAAAACTCGGCTAATTTGGACACTGGAGAAGGCGCACACAGAGTCCTTTGTCGCGATCCTTGCGTAGTCACTGCATCACCTCACTCAAGGCATTCGTCACCACCAAAGGATCGATGCGGTTCCGGAATCACGGCTCTCGACCTCATTGTACAGGCTTAAACACCGTCCCGATTGGATGGTGAAATCATCGGAAACCCTCACAAGAGCCCCACAACCTCTACGTGGCTCTTGTGACCTGCGCATCACCTTGACTAGCTCTGCGTTGGCTCTGTTGGACGTCTCTTTGCCTCTCTCTGCTGATGATTCTCCGGCTGATAAACTCTCTCTCCAGATGCAATATCTGCCCCTCTCTGCACTGAATCATTTAGATCTGATCTTCGTTCGAGCACTGCTCCGTCAGAAGAATTCGATCTCAAGATTCACTCCGTGTGTGTTTGCAAATGACCCTCAAGCCTTCCTTTATAATCTTCTCGTTGAGAAATCAATGACCAAGATTAGATCTCCAATCAACAACTAAGATTATAACATGACTTGATCTTTGTTTTCTAGATCATTCTCACTCTATTTTATTAACGCCATTTAATTATTTAATTTCCCTAAGTTATACTTAGGGTCTCCATTAAAATATTTAATTATTTTAATAAAACATGATCTGAGTGGAATTTACACAAACAGTTTCTGGGTTCTTTGGAATGCTCATTTCCAAGCCTCTCCACCAAATTTGGGGCTTAGAGCACTTCCGATGCTACCAAAAATCAACACTCCCTCTTTGCGAGGAAGGTGCTCTAACAATATGCCTACTGCATAGTGCTCTGACCCTGAAGCATCCTCTGCATTTCTGAAGTCCATCAACCACTGCGTTGCTGTTTCCACTGTACTGCTGCCCATGACTCTGCCACTGCCACTGCCGCATATGTACTACAACTCCCTCTCAAGTGCTGCATCTTCTATGATGCTAGCACTGCCACTGCTAACACTGCATCTGCACTGCAACTCAACTTCTGAGAGAAGGAACTGAACTCACCCAAACTGAACAAGTGTTCGGTGGATGCACCTCGGTGCTGAAGAGTTTGACTTGGTAACTACCTGCGCTATCCCTCTTGTGAAAATTTCTGAATCTAAACATACAAAAATCCTCTTGCAATTAACTGATTTGCATTACCTACTTGTATTTTCCTTTAACAAGGTATTTACAGATTTATTTAGTAAATATTAATGCAAATACTAAACGGCCTACACCAATATACAGATCAAGTACTAAAAAATAAATGAGACAATCACACAAAGGACACTTATTTTTGGACTATCGTCCCTGGAAAAACCCAATGTGGGAAAACTGGTGCAACAGATTTGAGGGTTTGCATTATTAAGCAACAGTATTCTGAGTACAACTAGGGTATCAAAATCCGGCTCACCCAACAGAGAAAATCCTCGACAGATAGATAAAATAGTGAGTTTTACCTCACACTGCAAGTCCTGGCTGATCCAAGATCCGAACTGGCGAAACCCTAGCTCCCTCAGTGCTGCCTCTGTGCAGTAGATGCGTAGGCCTGCGTGGGGATGGCTGAAGTCTACGTCACCTCCTCTCTGCGCTGATCTGCCTCTCAGAAAATCGAGTTTCAGCCCTCCCGGCTCAGAAACCCTGATCTCCAGCTAAATTCGGACTGTCCCTGCGTGGGCCTACATCACCCCTTCAGGGCACTGCGTCACCTCTCCTGGTGGTTGCGTTGCTTCCTCTACTATCTCTTTTGCCTCTCTGCTATGTACTCTTGGTCCTTCGACCAATAACTGCTTCTACTCCTCACTGCTGCTGAATCACTCAGATCTTATATTTGTCCGAGCACTGCGTTGTCAGAAGAATTCGATCTCCAGATTCACTCACTATGTGTGTTCTCCAACTGACTCTCAAGCCTTCCTTTATACTTTTTCTGTTGAGAAATCAACGACCGTGATCTAATCTTTAATCAACGACTAAGAGTAAAACATACTTGATCCTCGTCACTTAGAAATTTCTCACCCACATTTAAATTAATTCACTTTAATTATTTTAATTCCCTAAGTTTTAACTTAGGCTCTATTAAAAATAATTAATTATTTGAATAACTTTCACTACGGGTGGAATTTCTCCAAAATATTTCTGGGTCTTGGAGATCTCATGTGTTTTAGCCCCTCCACAAAATTTCGGAGCTAGAGCACATCCGATGCTACCCAAAAATCAACACTCCCTCTTAGCGAGGCATGTGCTCTAGCAATACTTTTCACCAGAAGCATCACCCTGATCCACGATATCGGCCCTTTGTGCTGTTGATGGTCGACTTGTTGCCCCTCATCCACTACGCTGCTGCAATTTGTACTGTTGCCCATGAATCTGCCACTGTCACTGCTGCATCTGTACTGCAACTCCCTCTCAATATCCTGCATCATGCTGCCCATAGCACTGCCACTGCTAACTGCTGCACTGCAACTCAGTCGCTGAGAGTTACGCAACTGAAAGACATCCCAAATACTGACATATTGGTAAGTTTGGATGCACCTCGATGCTGAAGCTTCCTCTGCTGCTAATTTGCGCTAACCCTCTGATGCTACTACGCTGCTGCTGCTCTGCACTGTGTAACCACGGCTCTACACTGCGCTGCACCACTGTGCACTGCGCTGCTGCTTCTGCTCTGCACTGCTTCAGACTTCGACACTCTAGCTCTGCCACTATCGTTCCATCATCCCTTGCACCAACTGATACCCGTCATTCTGTTACTGTCATCAAGGGCTCCCGTAACCGTATGTGATCCAAGAGTTTGGGCACCTCAAGGGTCCTGCCCCCTATATGATACTCTGGAGTCTCATACTCCTACTCCTGGGTCTGGTGCCCCTTTCAAGCCTAGTCCCTGGTTGGGACTTGTTGACCACTGGAGTGGCATCTAATGATAATGAGAAGACTCCATGCCCAAGGATGAACCAGAAGACATTTGTACCATGGGATATCATCAGATATCATCAGTTCAACAGAGTTTTTAAACTCTACTTCTACTTCTTATCATTTTCTCTTGTACTCAGATTCCACATCCTAGGGGGAATTGTAATAAATGATGCTAATAATGATGAGTTTTGAATCAGTATTGAGTCTGTAACAGGCCTAGGTAGCCTAGGACCTTGCTAACAAGTGAGTATTACTCTGGGAGGTTTTTTTTACTTGGTTAATTATCATCTCTCTACCAGGAGTTAATAATTAATGGATTTTTTTCCTTCAATTTTACCCCAAAGCCGGAGTACGGCTTGATGGTGAGGCCTTGGGTGAGTCCTAGTGTCTAGAGTCAATGTATATTACCATTCTAGATCACACAAAAAATTTTGTGGAATTTGGTTAGGTCTAGGTAGTGATTTTTTAATTTTTTGATTTCCCGCAAGTCGAAAATTGCAATAAAAATTGTAATTGAATTGTAATAAGTGTTGTTTAGAGAAGTTGTATGGGGTATGAGTAATCAAAATTACACCTCTCACGCTCAACTTTCTACTATGACACACTTTGAGGGGTTAAAAATGTGTTTTGAACCCTCAAAACCCACTTTTCCTAAGTTTAGTGGAAAATCTGGCAATTAATTAAGCCAAAAATTAAATAAATTGAGAAAAATAAATATCCACACATGCTAAATGAGGTGGAAATGAGGTGGAAAATTATGGAGGAGTTAAAGTGAAGTCCCAAGGTGATGTGGACTTCTAAAATCAAGGAAAAGACATGTGCTCAAATAAAATTGAATTTCCGGCATTAAATGAGAGTTGCTTACTTGGAAATTCGAATTTGTGAAGTTAGTGCATATTTGGGAGGATTTGAGAGAATATTTGGTGGAGATTTTTGTGGGAAATTGTCCCCACATGGGTTACCAACCATATACACATGTCATTCCATCATAAAATTCGAATTTGGCACATAAGAGAAGAAGAAAATGATGTCCACTTGCCAGAATTCGATTTTTACACTTGGCATTGGAGCTCCACTTACCAAATTCGAATTTGCCTTGAGATCTCCTCTCTCTCACCACTTGGCATATGGTTCTTCATTGGGATTTGCTCCCAACTTTCTATATAATGGAGCCATGGGCTCTCATATTGTAATCATTGTTTACTAGCTATTGTGCTTGCGGAAGCGCTGCTGCCTTGTACACTTTCAGAAATATCAATAAAGACTTTGGGGTTTCATTCATGAGGTGTTCCTCCTTTTAGAGTGTGATGAATTGTTGATCATTGGTATAATTCCTTTTACTCATGCTTTGATCTAATTTGTTTCCATATGCTCTTGTAGATTTGTTAATGTAGAGCTATCTTACATTGACATTTGATTTAGGAGTATGCTTTAGGTATAGAATGCTCTAGTTGGTTTCAAATAAATCTCTAGAGTTTCTTATCATTGTTTATTGTTAGATCTATATGGAACTAATTCTTGTTTGAAGTTTTGTAGAGGGAACATCTTGTTGGGATCAAAGAATCAAGTGTTGGGGGAAGTCTTTGGAGAGACCAACCCACTCTTGATACATTCTCAAAGGAGCTCTCATTTGTTTTTTGAACCTTCATAGTCTTATCTTACAAAGTGGTTTTGCAGGGGTTTTGGGACATAGCTTGTATACAAGCCTAATACTTCTAAATTTGAATATCTTTTAAAACATTATACTTCATTGCTTTCATTTGCTATCTAAGAGTTTGAAGATGACTAAGCAAAGAGGAGAGTTTACTCGAACTCTTTGGCTTAGCCCTTTGTAAATTGTTGTGCAATATTTTGTAATTTTATCTATCTAATATTTGATTGGTTTTGTAGCCCTCTTTCCGAATTTTTTCTTGTGACAGCTTGAGTGGACAACTACAGGAAATTACTAACAAGTTGTTGCAGGACCTTTGGGCTACGAATTTCAAATGAGGAGGATAACTCTCTCTTCTTTGGTTGTGGGAATTGAAGGGGCTTAGCTTCTCTTCTCCTTTTGTAAAGTTTGAATTCTTTTGAGTTTTTTTTTTTTTTTTTAAATTCTCACCGAGGAAAAGTCTATGGTCTCAATATTTGTAAAGTCTTTCCTTGGTTTAGAAAAGGTCTCATGGTCATTTCATTCTTGTAAAACTAATAAAATTTCTGTTTTTGTTGTGGGAGCGTGGGTTTTACCCATTGGCATCCCTATCTCTCCATTTCAAAGGAGAGAATTTGTAGATGGATTGACTTAGTGGTTTTGACATTTCCGTTTTCTTTCACATCACATATGCATGCTCTAATTGGGAAGTAACATAAATCGCATAGTCCTTTAATTTCTTAATTTGCAATCTCATTTGCCATCACTTACTTATGTTTTGTGATCTATTTCTCATTTGGATAAGTTTCACAATATACTACAAGTAAAGAAGCATAGCACTTTCAATTTATGGCAATTTGAGTTATTGTTCTAACTATGAAGCATATTTAATTGAATCATCTCCATATTTTACATAGCACTTGCAAACTCACTTTCATATCATTTAGGCATTTCACTTTTCATATTAGACTTGCATCTCTAAAATTTACCTCCAACTTAAGTTGGTTGAATAGATGTTTTAGGGACCCTCTACCTCTATGGACTCCTCATTGTGAGATCCAAATATTTGGGCGAGGGTGAGGTCTGAGGATTAGAGTTCAATTGTAACCTTGCTTTAGAACTAATTAATAAAATAAACCAAGAGCACTATCTCATCACATTTACTTGCAAAGTTCCCAAATTTTTGCTATCTTGATGGTTTAAAGATTCACATGCAAATATTATCTCAAGAAACACTTTGGATGCAAGCATTTTAATTCCTTAAATTTTGCAACAAGTTTAATTCTATGGTACTTGGAAATTTGCTTACTTTTGCAACTTCATTGCATGTTGTCATTTTAATGATCATTATGCTTATGGATGATTGATATATCTTGTTTCATTGGCAAATACCCTTATTTGGTGTTGCAAATTTAATTGCATGTTGTGATCTTGGTCTAACATTTGAGTTTTTCTATCATCTCATTTACATTCTCCAAAAGTAGAACACTAATTGTTTCCTTATGAGCAAGATAGTTTCTCATGCTTTGATTCATAAATCTATTTATCTTGAGAGCATTTCTGATATCTTGTGCTAACAGTCTTTTGTTTCCATTTCAAGATTACTGTGTTCTCATCTCTTTGAGCATTTCTTTTACTTTTGAGCACGTTATTTGTAAAGGCACTGGTTAAATGGTTTGTCATTATTTCAAAGTTGCTCATAAATGCTCATGAATCTTCAAAAGTAATCCAATCTCACTCTAATATTCTCCTAGAAAACTCACATCTTTAACTTAGTTTTTTTTTAGGGAACACCCCCCCCCCCCCCGCCCCATAGCTAATCTATGAGATAGCTTAAACGGAGAGAGTTGGAAATAGGTGACAACCCCTTCCCTGAGTTCCTTGCCACCAACCACACCTTGTGGGGTTAAAGGCTTTTCCTACTAATTGTAGGTAGGTGTAGGTGACAAGCGATAATAGGACCCTTCCTCTCTTTGCAACTCGTACTTCCGCTGACAACTTCTTCTGGCAACTGGAAGTCGATTTGTTGCCCAAATCTGCATTCTGGATAACTCGCACAACCTTCTCTGGCAATCTCGTACGATCATCCTCGCAGAGCTGCAAAAATATGAAAACTCAAAACTAGAGAAGGAAATGATCTTGCCAAAATGTCGAATGATTCCTCTCTCCTCTGTAGTTGCAGACTGGCTCTACCCACTCCCTGCTGGAGTAAGTAGATCCGCTCCCGACTACTGCTGCTCTGCAGTGAGAAATTGAATTTCTTGGCTCAGAATTCTCTGAGGAAGACATTCCCTCAGTGTCATGCAACTCACTGACTGTCATCTCTGTCGAACAAGTTCCTTTCTCCTTCTTTCGCTGCTGCCCAACAAAACTCGGATCTGAGTTTCTTTGGCGCTAGAAATCCTCTAAGGAACAAACTCCCTCTGAATCTTGATTTCCTTCACGAAAATCCTTCTGCCAACAAATGTCGAAGCACCCCTCTCTAATCTCTCTTTGCTGTTGCTCAACACTGGATCTAGACTTCTTGGCAAGAAATATTCTGAGGAACTTATTCCCTCTACTTTGCTTTTGCCCCACTAGACACTGTTCTGCACCAACAGAATCAACGTCCCACCAACAACTCCAGATAGAATCTGTACTGCACCTCCAGCCACGGCCACTGGAAAAAATGAGACTCAATAGCCTCTGCACTGGCCCAACAACCACTGCGTTGCCTTTTGCAGCTACAACATCACCTTAGCAGGCTGATGCAGGCTCTGCGTGAGCCTCCCCTGGGGACTGTGTCACCCTTCCTCTGACTCTGTGCTGTCTCTCGGGACAACTGCTTTCCTTTAGCAAATTTCTTCTATTCTTTCGCTGATGGCTTCAGTCCTCCTTGATCTGCAATTGCTCTGATACCATGTGAAAATTTCTGAATCTTACAAACAGAAATCCCATTGCAATAAATTGATTTTCATTACCTACTTGTATTTTCCATTTAACATGTTATTTACAGATTTATTCAGTAAATATTAATGCAAATACTAAGCAGCTTACACCAATATACAAATCAAGTACTGAAAAATAAATGACACAATCACAGAAAGGACACACTCATTTTTGGACGAATGTCCCCAAAAAAACCCAATGCGGGAAAATCGATGCAACAGATTTGAGGGTTTGTATTATTAAGCAGCATTATTCTAAGTACAACTAGGGTGCCAAAAGCCGACTCACCCAACAGAGAAAATCCTCGACAGACAGATAAAATAATGGGTTTACCCGGTGTAACGCAGGACTCGCCGATTATCACGATTAATCGCGAGGTCATGCCTACACTAAAGCGACCAAGCAGCGAGAGTCGAATGCACTAGAAGTCAAAATCGGCGATTCGGCTCGAGCGATTCAACTCGGCGATTTTCCGCTGAATCGGTAGTTTAGGGTTTTATTTTTTTTTTTTTTTTTAAATTGTCACCGTCGGGTTTTAAACAGTCTCGCTGCCGTCCGTTTCGCACACCCGCTCCCTGAGGATATCACTTGCAGTCAATCGTGGTCGATTCGTCGCTTGAGCCTTGCAATTACTCGATCACCCGCCATCAAGGCATCATCGTGGAGCAGCGCCATCATCGTGGTTGCTGGAGTATGAAGTCACGACTGCCATCACCGCATCGTCGTGGAGTAGCGCCAGACATAAAATTCAGAAGAGCTGTGATTCATCCACACTATATATGTGTTGTCTTCCTGCGCGAAGGTTTGGGTTCATTATTTTACTTACATTTGAGTTTTAGTCTAATGCTTTATTAGGAGTCAGCATCCTTGAGGCTTGTACCCAGAAACCATAGCGGGGTTTAAATTTCATGTTCAAAATATAGAGCAAACGCAGTGGATCCTTTGTCATTTTCCTTCGTCTATAGTATATACTCTATACTTCTGCTTTAGTGATTTGTTTGCTGTATTTTTTATATGCTTGACGAACTGTCAGAGGGAATTCCGAATATCAATTATTCATGTTTTTTTGTCTTTTCTAGGTTAATCGTTTTATTGGATGATTATCTTATTGTAGGGCTTTCTAAAATTATGAATTTTTATGTCTTATTATCCCTGCAGAAATGTATGTATGTCTGAAAGTGTCTCTTGCTTTTTGGGCGTTAACTATTGTTTCTGTAATAAACAAACAGTCCCTGTTTCCTGTATTATGTATTTTTTACAAAGTGTCTCTTGCTTTTTCGGTGTTAACTATTGTTTCTGTAATAAACAAACAGTCCCTGTTTGTATATGAAGATATATTGTAGATAAAATATATATTGATAGATGAATTGTTGATGTTACAAATGAAAGGGCTCTGTTATAAAGATGCAAAAGCCGTGGAAAGCTCTCTGGCTTTTTCACTACCATTAGCATCCAGTTTCAATTACTGTCCATCTCTCCTACTTATCTGCATTTTAAATTTTTATTTATTTTTTGTCTTGCAGGCAACAGGAGCCATAAATTAAACAAAAGCAGCAAGCCACAACTTCAAATCTCGATTCTTCAATCTTAACAGAAGCCACAATTTAAACACAAGTCCAAAACAACTACAATGCCGAGGGAGAAGGATTTTGCTTGGGCTTATTGTGACAAGATTCCCGGAAGCGCCAAGCTCCTTTGTAAATTTTGCAAAAATGAATGTAGTGGAGGCATCTATAGATTCAAGTACCACCTTGCACAGATACCCGGGCATGATATAGGTCTCTGCGGCAAGGTTGACGATAATGTCAAACACCAAGCAACCTTGGCCCTTGACATGTTGAGTCAGCATAATGCTAAGAGAGCAAAGCAAAAACAAGAAATAGGAACTCTTGGAGCTGACATTTCTTCTTCCAATACCCCCTTTTCATCTCCTTCTATTGAGTCCTCAATGCCATTCCCAAGTTTCTCACACATGCCTCCAAGTCCAAGTCAAACTCAAGCCCAGATGAATCGACCTGAATTCAACACTGGAGGTGGAAACATAAACACTTTTTTTCCTCCCCGCACAAAACCTGGTTCCCAACCTACCTTGGATGGCACTGGTTGGAAAAAAGATATCCATAGACAGGCAAGGAAGGCCATTGCTAACTTTTGGTTCTATTCTGACATACCTTTCCATTGTGCCAAAAGTCCTTATTGGCAAGCTATGATTGATGCAGTCGCTGTTGCAGGTCCAGGATTCAAAGCCCCTACATCAGAGAGCCTTAGGACAGATTTATTGTTAGAGAGTGTTGAAGATGTCATGCTTGTGCTAGCTGAGTTTCGTTCATCATGGGTAGAGACGGGGTGCACCATCATGAGTGATGGATGGACTGATCAGAGGAATAGAACTTTAATAAATTTCCTTGTATCTTGTCCAGCAGGCACAATGTTTCTCAAATCAGTGGACGCCTCAGAAAAGGTTAAGATTGCCCAACTTATTTGTGAAATGATGGAGGAAGTCGTTCAAGAAGTGGGAGAAGAACATGTTGTACAAATTGTCACCGACAATGCAGCTAATTATATGGCCGCTGGTAGACTTTTTGAGATTAGACACCCCACTATTTTTTGGACCTCTTGTGCTGCCCATTGCTTAGATTTAATGCTTGAGGACATTGGTAAGCTTCATTGGATACATGAGGTTGTGGAGAAGGCAAAATCCATAACCAAATACCTGTACAACCACACTATGGTCCTAAACACCATGAGAAAATACACTGAAGGTAAAGAAATTGTTCGACCTGCAGTGACTAGATTTGCAACAAATTTCATATCTTTGCAATCTGTGGTTGAGCAAAAGATAAATCTGAAGAGGATGTTCTTGGGGCCTGAGTGGATAGCATCTAAACATTCCAAGGCCCTTGAAGGCATTGAAATTGTTGCACTTGTGTTTAATGACGGTTTTTGGAAAGATGCTGAAGAGATTATTGCTGTGACAGAGTCCCTTGTCAGAGTTCTCAGGTACTTCAAGTCTTTTAACTTTTTTCATTTTTAAAATTTCATTTCAAGCTTCTTTTTATTTTCAAAGTTTCATAATTCATTAATTTTGAAAGCTAACTTTCAAGATGGTTGATGGTGACAAACCCGCTATGGGTTACATTTATGAGGCGATGGATCTCGCAAAGGAGGCCATCAAAAGAAGATATGGGGATGAGGAGGCAAAGTATTTGCCTCTTTGGGATATTATTGATGCACGTTGGGATAGGCAATTGCATTCCCCCTTACATGCTGCTGGGTACTTCTTAAACCCACAGTATTTTTACGATAAGAGCAAATTTAATGAAGATGGGGAGGTTGGCAAAGGACTTATGACATGCATTGAAAGGTGCTCCCCTGATCCAAACATTCAAAACCGTGTCTTTTCCCAACTACAGGATTATAGGACGCCAGCCAAATTATTTGCATATACCAGTGCTATACGAGAAAGGACTAAAATGCTGCCAGGTACCCTGAAGGCTTCATCAATTCATTAAATTTGTTTAAAATTTATTTTGTATGTTAAATGTTTTATTAAATTTTGTTTTCTTTTAAGTTTTTACTATTTAGTACTTACTACTCACAAACACTTGGCATTTGCTAGGTCTTTGGTGGCAAAATTTTGGTAGCGATACCCCAGATTTGAAGAGATTCGCCATTCGAATCTTAAACCAATCATGTAGTGCTTCAGGTTGTGAGCGCAACTGGAGCATGTTTGAAAAAATACATTCTAAGAAGCGCAATCGATTGACACAAAAGCGCTTAAATGACCTTGTATTTGTCCATTACAATCTACGACTTCGCAACAAGAAAATACTAGGTGAGAGCCTGAATTTGAAGTTTTCATAATTTGATTTGCACTTTAAAATTTAAACTTTAAAGTTCAAACTTTAATTTACATTTCAATGTCTCATCATTCATGATAATGACAGGTTTGGATCATTCACCAATCGACCTTGAGGAGATAGATCTGCAAACTACAAATGCATCAGATTGGGTCCAAATAGAGGAGGAGCCTCCTCTTTTAAGTCTACATGACTTGGAGAACTTAGAGAGTCAAGCAAGTGAAGGAGTGGGAGGAATCGCTTCTAGTTCTCACTCTTAGAGTCTTAGACTCTCAGTTATTGATTTTTTACTAATTTGCTTGGCAGTATTTTCAATTTTGTAAACTTTTAGAAGCATATGCTTCTGGTTCTATGTAGTCACTGGTTAGGACTCAGTACTTTGGATCATGTTTGGACTCATAACATATATGAGATACTTATTCATTCATGATATTTTGGACATCTATTGATATTATGCATTGTTTGGACATGGCTTTATTGAATATCAATGAAAAATATTTGTTTTAATTCAATATATGTGTATATCTTTATTTATTGAATTTGCCGATTTTTTCCCGATCTGATTCAAACTCTTCGCTCTTTTGCCTCGCCGATTTATTACGAATACTTAGTCCATTAACATTGGTTTTACCTGCATTGCATTGTCTGGTAGAATCCAAGATCCAAATTGGCAAAACCCCAACTCCCTTTGCGCTGCCTCTGTGCAGTAGATGCGTAGGCCTGCGCGGGGATTGCTAAAGTCTGCATCACCTCCTCTCTGTGTTGATCTGCCTCTTAGAAAATCGAGTTTCACCCCTCCCGGCTCAGAAACCCCGATCTCCAGCATAATTTAGACTGTCCCTTGGAAGCTCTGTGCAGTCCCTGAGTGGGCTTGCGTCACCCCTGCAGGGGATTGCGTCACCTCTCTTGGTGGTTGCACTGCTTCCTCTGCTGTCTCTGCTGCCTCCTGCTATGTACTCTTGGTCCTTTGAGCAATCACTGCTTCTGCCCCTTACTGCTGTTGAATCACTCAGATCTTATCTTCGTTCGAGCACTTCTCCATCATAAGAATTCGATCTCCAGATTCACTCACTATGTGTGTTCTCCAACTGACCCTCAAGCCTTCCTTTATACTTTTCCTGTTGAGAAATCAATGGCCGTAATCTAATCTTTAATCAACGGCTAAGATTAAAACAAACTTGATCCTCGTCACTTAGAAGTTACTCCCCCACATTTAAATTAATTCACTTTAATTATTTTAATTCCCTGAGTTTTAACTTAGGCTTTATTAAAAATAATTAATTATTTGATTAACTTTCACTCCGGGTGGAATTTCTCCAAATGATTTTTGGGTCTTGGAGATCTCATGTGTTCTAGCCCCTCCACAAAATTTCGAAGCTAGAGCACATCCGATGATACCCAAAAATCAACACCTTTGATGCACTGCGCTGCTACTGCTCTGCACTGTGCAACACTGATCTACATTGTGCTGCACTCCTGTGTACTGCACTGCTACTGCTATGCTGCTGCTACTGCTTTGCTCAGAATCTGGCACTGCTACATACTGCACTGTCGTCTCCATCACTCCTCGACTCTCACTAAAGACTCCTCCATCTCGCTACTGCAAATATGGGCTCCCGTAGCAAGGTATTGATCCATGAGGTGGGCTTCTCAAGGATCCTGCTCAACATGTTACTCTGGATTCTTATACTCCTCCTCCTGGGTCTGGTGCCCCTTTCAAGGCTAGTCCCTGGTTGGGACCCTTCCTCTCTTTGCAACTCGCTCTAGAAAACTCGCACTTCCTTCGACAATTGCTTTCGGCAACTGGAAGTTAATTTGTTGCCCAAATCTGCATTCTGGATAACTCGCATAGCCTTCTTTGGCAATCTCTTACGATCATCCCTGCAAAGCTGCAAAAATAGGAAAACTCAAAACTTGAGAAGGAAATGATCTCGCCAAAATGTCGAATGCCTCTTTTCTACTTTGCGCAACTGCTGACTGGCTCTACGCGCTTCTTGTTGGAGTAAGTAGATCCGCTCCCGGCTATTGCTGCTATGCAGTGAGAAATCGAATTCTGAGGAAGACATTCCCTCAGTGTCATGCAACCCACTGGCTGCCATCTCTATGGTCAATTGTCGAACTGCTCCCTCTTTCTCCCCCTCTGTGCAACACTAGGCAGGCTTACGCACTCCTCCTGGAGCTCGTAGATCTGCTGTTGAGATCCTGGAAAAATGCTGAATTCCTCGGTTAGGAACTCACTGAGCAAGAATTCCCCGCTATGTGCTATTTTCTTTCTTCTAACGTTTTTTTGCCTGGCAACTACCGACAGAAAAACTGCGTCCCTCTGGCTCTGCGTGAAGGCTCTGCACTGGTCCCTCTGCCTTGGCAAAATCTCGAATCAGAAGTTCTGCCTCTCTGTTGACTCACTCAGAGAGAGAACCTCGAAACTTCAGCCCTTCTGGCTAGAACTGCGCAATCCCTCTCGGAATTTGATCTGCTGCAACAATTTGGCCTTCTCTTCAGAGTCAGATCTGCTCTTCTTGTTTCACATCAAATGCTCTGATACAAAGTGAAAATTCCTAGATTTGACAATCTAAGGAATTCTATTGCAATTATCTGAGTTTCTTCTCCTATTATGTAAATTGCATTTACAAAATTAATTCGGATTTGAATTATTGAAGTAACTACTGAAGCAACCTACACTTAATTAAAATGATTTTGAAACAAGGAAACTGAGCAACAAATCAATCACACATAGGACACCTTTATTTTGGACTAAGTCCCCGGAAAAACCTAATGCGGGAAAACCGGTGCAATAGATCTAAGGGTTTGTATTATTAAGCAGTAGCAATTTCTGAATACATCTCTGAATACCTCGAGGGTTATTCAATTACAGAGGGAAATTATGGCAGAAAGAAATTGTGATAATACCTCACTCAATCATTGGAAAATCCGACTGATTCGGACACTGGAGAAGTTACCCCTGGAGGTCACTGTGCAGCCTTTGTGCAGTCATTGCGTATGCCCTGCATCACCTCCTCTAGGCACTGCGTCACCCCAACAAAGGATCGATTTGACTCCCAAAATCGTAGATCTCAGCCTCCCGTTCTCACACCTCGACTTCTGACTTCTGGATCAGTTCCAACAGTGAAATCTCGAAAACCCTCTGAGCCCCTGCGCAGCCTATGCGTAGCCCTGCGTGGCTCTTTGTCACCCTGACTGGCTCTGCTAGACGTCTCTCTGCCTCTCTCTGCTGATGATTTTCCGACTGAGAAAATCTCTCTCTCTGGATGCTATGTTTGCCCCTCACTACACTGAATCACTTAGATCTGATCTTTGTCCGAGCACTCCTCTATCAGAAGAATTTGATCTCAAGATTCACTCGGCATGTCTTTCCAAATGACCCTCGAACCTTTCTTTTATAGTCTTCTCATTGGGAAATCAACGGTCGAGATTAGATCTCCAATCAACGACTAAGATTATAACATGTCTTGATCTTTGTTTTCTAGATCATTTTCACTCTGTTTTATTAATGCCCTTTATTTTTTTAATTTCCCTAAGTTGGACTTAGGGTCTCCATTAAAATAATTAATTATTTTAATAAAACATGATCTGAGTGGAATTTTCACAAACAGTTTCTGAGTTCTTTCGAATACCCGTGTCTAAGCCTCTCCACAAAATTTGGGGCTTAGAGCACTTTCGATGCTACCAAAAATCAACAGGTTTGACAAAGTTGCTACAAGAAATGCTTCCTAATGGTGAAAAGGTATTCCATGAAAATCATGATGAGAGAAAAAAGGATGTCAATCATGATTTTAGAGAATCCAATGTTGGGTTTAAGACCCACTACAGTCCAAAGATTGATATGAGGAAGTTTGATGGCAAGAATCTGTAACATGGATACTATAGATAAAGCAATATTTTGATCTCCATGATGTGTAAAACACACAAAAAGTACGCATTGCAACTTAATATTTAGAACCCAATCAGTTTTTATGGTATCGATGGCTTTGTTCTCGTAAACCACTTGTCACTTGGTCAATTTTTACGGAGAAAATGATAATACATTATGATGATAAATCTCAAACAAAAGGGTTCAATGGTGGAGCACATTGAGGACTTCCAAAAATTGAATATCAGGGTAATTGATATTCCAAAGAAGCATATGATTGATGTCTTCAAAGTTCACAGGGACTTTAAAAGATAACATCGAATATGAGGTTCACCTTTGGGAACTTGATTCATTGGAGAAGGCATTCAAGGTGGCAAGAAAAGTTGAAAGAAAAATTATGGCAACAAGGAAGTCTACCACTCACAACTATAAAGATGGAAGTTGCTGCTCCTAGCCTTCAACAACCTACAAGGTTGACACCACAACAATTGGAGGAAAAAAGAGCAAAAGGGCTTTGTTATAGTTGTGATAACAAATACACTAAAGGTCATAAGTGCATTGAGAAGAAATTATTTTACATAGATTGTGAAGAGGAGGAAGAAAAGGAACAAGAAACGTCAAAAGAGGAGGATATACACTAGGAACCAACCCTAGAGAAAGAAGAAATGAATCCGACCATTTCTTGTAATGCATTGGCAGGAATTACCACTCAAACTCTCAAGATAGAAGGATATATCAAGTAGAAAAAGGTAATAGTGTTGAGTGATTCGGGCAATACCCATAATTTTATTCATTGTAAGATAGCCAAGGAATTGAATTGCTTCCTATATCCAGCACGGGAGTGTCGAGTGATGGTTGCAAATGGAGGAACTATAAATTGCTCTAGAAAAACTGCCATAATATCAAGCTAACGATGGGGGAATATGTATTGAATAGTCCAATGCTTGCCATTGTTGATTTATGGTAGCATCGAATGTGCTCTAGCCTTGTAACCTTGTATATAGGCCCGGACACATGTATTCCGTAAAACCCAGAAATGGTTTTGTAAAATTCCATTTAGAGATGGTTTAATTAAAATAATTAATCATTTTTTAATGTTTTTCTAAGTCTACACTTTGGGAAACTGATTAATTAAAGGGTATTAATTAAACTAAGTGTGAATCTTCTAGATAAAGTCATGGATCACCTCCAAGTTAATCTTAGCCCTTGATTATGTTTTAATCTTGGTCGTTGAAGGTTCAACAGAAGAATATAAGGAGGGTGAGGGGCCTATGGAAAATATGATGTGACACTTGAGCCGTTGAGCATTTTTGATTTTTGTGTGAGGAGACACAGCTTTTGATCGAGGATCAAATCACTAGGGCTGGGTTTGCTAAGTGATCAGATCCAGAGAGGGGCAGAAGCAGAGATTGGTCAGGTGGACCAAGAATACATTTCAGAGTGAGACAACATTTACGCAGAAGAGAGACAGCGCAGTTTCCTGCAGAGGTGACACAGTTCTTGCAGAGAATCATGCAGAACCAACGCAGTGTCTCTTGGAGTCAGTGTGGAGAAAGCTAGAGGCTGGGGTTCTGAGCCACGAGGGCCAAAATCCAGCTTCAGATCAGCTAGATCAGCTACAGAGAAGGGTGACGCAGTTCCTCAAGCTTGCCCACACAGGCTTACGCAGATCCAGCGTAGGCAATCGCGCAGAGGTAGTGAGGGCTTCACCAGCACTGTTTTTGATTAGTCGAAGACTTGCTGAGTGAGGTATATCTCACAATTATTTTTGTTGTCCAGATTTCTCTGAAGGGTTTGCCGGATGTTGGTACCCTAGTTGTTTTCAAGATTCTGCTGCTTAATAATACAAATCCTCAGATCTGCTGCACCGGTTTTCACAAGTTGGGGTTTTCCGTGGACTTAGTCCAAAAACAACTGTCACATGTGGATATTTTTCATTGTATTTTGTTCAGATTGTTTCAGCACTTAGATTTATTTCCGCAACATTATTTGTGTAGACTGCTTTAGAAATTACTTTGATATTTCACAGTAATGAAATAACTATGTAACATAATAAAAGAAGTAATTCAGATTTGTTGCAGTAGGAATCCAGATCTAGGATTTTTGACATGGAATCAGAGCTTATTCAAACTGAAGTGCCAGTGAAACACAAGTGAACTAGCAGATCAACGCTAAAGAGTCTGGGATCTGCGTAATCAGCGACAGACCCTCCCAGAAAATTACGTTGTCCAGGACAGAAGGGCATTTCAGTGCAGAAAGGGCTCCCTTTGAGAGAGTTGACAAAGGGGTAAGATTTTTCAGTTGTAGAAGAGGCAATGTAGCAGATCAGCATAGCTGAAGGACGCAATTACTGCAGAACAGTAAGAGTTGGTGCATAAGCATTAGAAAATTTTGAAAAACACAGTTGTGGATTTCTTGACCTCAGAAGGGTTTTCTTACTCAAAGAAACTCAATTTTTCCCGTGCAGCAGCAGAAGCAGTGACTTACTCCTCAAGGAGTGCGTAAGTCTAGTTGAGCAAAGGGTTAGAAGAAGATTTCAACAAAGTTGAAGGGATGGCCAGCAATGGACTGCGTGACCAAGATAGATTGGAGGGTGCCTCCAACTATGTTATTTGGAAATCAAGGATAGAGTTTCTCCTTGATGAGCATGATCTAAAAGCCCTCATAGGCAGCGCAGTTGCAGAACCTCTTGATGTAGCACACCTGAGGTAATTCAAGAAGAATATGGCAAGAACCAAGCGGCTGATCCTAGATGGAGTAAAGGATCATATCGTACCCCACATAGCTGCAAAGACCACAACTAGAGAAATGTGGGTAGGGCTGGAAAAGCTATACCAAGGATCTTCCGAGTAGCGGAAGATGTACCTTGAAGAGAAGATGCAAAATATAAGGATGAAGAAGGGAGAGTGTTTTGACTCCTTGTCTCGGATTCGAAGCAGAGATCAAGCTATCTTGATAGGATCTACTCCTAGAGACTCAGAGCTAGTAAGACTCACGCTGAACTCTGTTTCAGAGGATTATCAAGTCTTTGTCCAAAGCATATTGGACAGCGAAAGACTTCCAGGATGGGAAGCAATGTGGGCAACCTTACAGCAAGAAGAGTTGAGGAGAGATCTCCTAAAAATCCACTTGGAGGATGGCAGTAACAGTTCAAAGGTCAAGAAGGAGGAAGAAGATAACTCTGCCCTTGCATCAAAAGGGAAACAGAAGTAGAAAAAGAAAGATCTATCCAAGATCAAGTGCTTCCGGTGTGGGGAAATGGGGCATTATGCCACACTGTGTCCTCTTAAGAAAAAGGATGAAGAGGAGAAGGAAGATCGACAAGCAGAAGCTGCCAAGATTGAGGTAGAAAATGATTGTGCCATGTTAGCTCATATTTCCGAAAGGAGAGAAGTGGTCTGACTTGGATTTGTAGATCCAAAATCTGCAAGTAGACATGATCCTTGAGTATTTCCGAACTCTTGGATCACATGTGAGCTACGACAGCCTAAAATACAGTAGCAGGATGGACAGTTGCAGTGGAAGATGAGAAGACAGTGCAGTGGCTAGCAGTACTAGAGCCTGATCAACACAAAGAGGGAGCAACAGCATCAGCAGTTGAGCAACAACAGCGCAGTGCAGTACAGTGCTCATGCAGTGCAGAGTAGCAACAACGCAGTATTTTTAGAGAGCCAGTGTAGAAACTAGCATGAGTCAGTCTTATTTTCTAGTTGCAGATTTTCTTGTCCGATTTCAGAGGTTTTTCTGTTGCAATTAGCAACAATATAGCAGTGCAGCAGCATCAGTAGCAGCATATGAGTAGCAGCAACGCAGTGCACAGAGGGGTAGCGCAGTGCAGAGTAGTGCTCACGCAGTGCAGAACAGTGCTCACGCAGTGCAAGAACATGATTGCATAATTCAGAGGGAGTTGCAGTACAGTGGCAATAGCATGCAGAGTCAGCAACAGTACAGATCCAACATTTTCTTGTGTAGTGTTGGTGAGCAACATCAACAACACAACAACAGATGTTACAGAAATCAGATCAACAACACATTGAGTTGTTTTGCTAGAGCACTTTCCTCGCTAAGAGGGTGTCTTGATTTATGGTAGCATCAGATGTGCTTTAGCCTTGTAACCTTGTATATAGGCTAGGACACATGTATTCCATAAAACCCAGAAATGGTTTTGAAAATTCCACTTAGGGATGGTTTAATTAAAATAATTAATCATTTTTTAATGTTTTCCTAAGTCGAAACTTAGGGAAACTGATTAATTAAAGGGTATTAATTAAACTAAGTGTGAATCTTCTAGTAAAGTCATGGATCACCTCCAAGTTAATCTTAGCCCTTGATTATGTTTTAATGTTGGCCATTGAAGGTTCAACAGAAGAATATAAGGAGGGTGAGGGGCCTATGGAAAATATGATGTGGCACTTGAGCCATTGAGCATTTTTGATTTGTGTGAGGAGACATAGCTTTTGATCAAGGATCAAATCACTAGGGCATGGTTTGCTAAGTGATTGTGATTCAGTGATCAGATCCAGAGAGGGGCAGAAGCAGAGATTGGTCAGGTGGACCAAGAATGTATTTCAGAGTCTGACAACATTTACGCAGAAGAGAGAAAGCATAGTTCCTGCAGAGAATCACAAAGAACCAGCACAGTGTCTCTTGGAGTTAGTTCAGAGAAAGCTAGAGGCTGGGGTTTTGAGCCAAGAGGGCTGAAATCCAACTTCAGATCAACCAGATCAGCTGCAGAGAAGGGTGACACAGTTCCTCAAGCTTGCCCACGCAGATCCAGCGTAGGCAATCACGCAGAAGCAGTGAGGGCTTCACCAACGCTAAGTGAGGTATATCTCACAGTTATTTTTGCTGTCCAGATTTCTCTGAAGGGTTTTCCGGATGTTGGCAAACTAGTTGTATTTAAAATTCTGCTACTTAATAATACAAACCCTCAGATCTACTGCACCGGTTTTTCCGAGTTGGGTTTTTCTGGGGACTTAGTTGTAATATTCCTAATTAGCGATAGCTAATTGGAATATTCGATTTTGTTCAATTTTGCCGTCTATAGTTTATTAATAAATAAAAAGTGAGTGGAGAGGGTCTAACTTAATAAATAAAAAGTGAGTGGAGAGGGTCTAACTCACTTAGTGGAATAAAACACCCTCCCTAGTAGCACAACGTTGTGACTTAAAGGGGAGCCAAGGGGGGCCAACCACCACGTAGAGAGGGGGTCCACGTATGCTCTAGAAGCTACTGCGTAGATGAGGATGAGTACGTGGTAAGAGAGAGAGGCTACGTTGAGGAGATAGGGCTTAGGGTTTTGGAGGAAGGCCAACGTTATAAAAGAGGGAGGAGCCTTCTCATTTCATTCATTTGATGTTATGATATTGAGCTGGTCATTCGACTTTTTGAGCATGCTAGTTTAGCCTGTCTGCAGCACTGTTTAGTGCATTGAGTGTCTCCGGTCGGAGATCTCGCCCTTAGCCCCGGGGGACTTCGAGTGCTTGCTCGGGCAAGGTTATTTCTTCAGCATTTTGTAGGAGGTTTTGGTGTTTGGTTTTGTTGCAGAGCCATGCATTCATAGAGACTGCGCAGTCACTGAGAGGGAGGATGCAGTCCATCTAGGAGGTGTTCCGGATCAGGGTTTTTGTAGGAGATTTGAGCCGAGATTTTGAGCAGAGGATTAGCCTTTGCCTTTGGGAGGATTTTGGTGGAGTTTGAGGCGGTATTTTAGTCATTCTTATTTAGCCTCTGCGCAGAGCCTTGGAGGCTAGCGTAATTCCCCAAGGGGGTGTTTTTCGGAGGTTGGCCATTTCTGATATGGTTTCTGGGTAATGTCGGGATTGGTGAGTAGAGGAGGATTCCAGATTTTCAACTCATTCCGGCAAGGGGAGCAACCCCTAGTTATCAGTTCATTTCAGTGGTAGCAGCTACATGGCAGTTTTTCAGCAGTTGGGACGCAGTTCAGAGAGCAGCCATTTCTGGTGTATTCTGAGAGTATTTCTTCACTTGCCTTGAGCAAGTTTAGGTGCCATCACTCTGATCACCTATTGTACTTCATTATATTTCTCAGTTTAATAAAATGGCTTAGCATTTCCTCTCTATATTTCTGGATGAGTTGCCGTACATTCTTTCCATGTTATTATATGTCTGCCGCACTGTTATTTTTATATATTCTTGATGCATTCTAGTTCTATACCACTTGGTGTGTTTATTTCATACTCTTAGACAGAGTCTGGAAAGGGCCAGGTAGCCTCCAGATTTCGTCCTCTTTTCAGAGGTGGCATATCTGGTAAGCGCC